>JBBPBX010008563.1:11588-32285 GCA_038048925.1 Garcialebias charrua
TTCAAAGAAACACGCTTTTAATGTTTAAGGGACAGTTTAAACCAAATTATCCATTTGCATTTGACTTTGAATTATCCCTGACAAAATATTACCGTTTAAATTTAATGAAATACTAACCTTTAATATTACAGGGCCAATTGAAACCTAATTAATTCCTAATCTGTACCTTACTGTAAAAATAGTTTAACTGATTACAGGGCAGTGCGATCGATGTGTTAAGCAATGTTAACAGGAACCTTGTGCATATATGAGAATAATCTTTATTATAAAGAAACAAAATGGAAAACACATGGGTTTAAAACAAGCTGAAAAGGCAATAAAGTAAGATTAGAGCATTAAATAGCTCAAGGGACATTACCGCCAACAGGTGGTGAGACAAGGTCCTGCAGGGTGTTCTTCTTCTAACGTTTAGTGGTGGCTAGTAAATAGCTTGAGGTAACACTACTGCCACCACGTGGTAGGACGCAAGTGAGATTCTACACCCCGCCCACAGAAGGGCTGCAGTAGTGAATGGAGACAAACCTACATGTGAGCCGATCCGAATGGAACCAGACCGGACCAGACTGATCCGCTCTGGGCCGAGCGAGTGGAAAAGGGGCATTAGACTACCTGTATAAATAAAGGGTAAATGAAAAAAATTTAATGAAATCTCGGGTAACCCTGACTAACCCTGTGTTTATGTGCAGTTATGACTGTGATAGTCCCATATTAAATAAAATCATTATATGTAAACAACCAATTTAGAAGTTTTCCCATTTCAGTCAAATAGTGGCAGAATGGACCAAGAAGATCCCTCAAACAGTCCTTAGACCAATATTGATTTTACAATGTTTATTGTTAGAAAATTTGGAAACACTTGACCAAATACTAGTTATTATGTTAGCATAAACTGCATTTGATACAATTCCTGTTCTGTCATGGTAGTCTGTTGTAGATCAGCAATTTTATTCCCTAATGGTTATATTCATGGCAATCATTTTTTATTTATCTTTAGGATGGTGATGACGTCCTTTGGCCAAATGGATGTTGGGACCTTGTAGGTGTACCTCCCCTAACGTCAGATCTTCACCCGGCGAGCCTGAAAATCGTTGGTAAGGATGAAGTTGTTGTGGAAAAGCTGATGACCCTGCCAGAAGCTGTGAGTCTCCTTTTTGGGCTCACATATGGACTCCATGTAAACTACCCAAAGAAAATCAGAAATACCCTCCTGTTCATTCAACAGGTATTTTTCTTTTCATTTGGGAAGTATTGAGTTGAAGCCAAGAATACAAACACTGAAAAATCAACAACTTATGTAAAAATGGTGCAGGTGCTCTATTTTTGGTTAGATGGGAAAAAAAATCTTATTTAGCAGCTAGAAGTTTATTGTTTTACTGCTGAAGTTTAGTTTGTAGCCGTCTTTAGGTCATCTTTATGTCATAATTCACAATCATCTCCTTTGTCTTCTTCACATTCAGAGAATAATCTTCACATGAATGTGAAGAAGACAAAGGAGATGATTGTGGACTTCAGAAGGAACAAACACCCCCACGCCCCTCTGAACATAGGTGGGCCAAGATGGTGTAGTGGCAGGGGAATCGGACTTGGGATCCGAAGGACCCAGGTTCGAACCCCGGCCACGGCACACCTTGGGGTGTCTATGAGTGCACATCTATTTTCCCCAGCTCCCTGGGCGCTTACTACGGCTGCTCACTGCACCACCTGGTGGTGGTTGGGTTAAATGCAGAGACCAATTTCGTCTGTCAAGTATGGGAACATACACAGATGACAAAAATGTGACTTTTATTTTTTATTTTTTAAAATCTGCGGTGGAGATGGTCTCCAGCTACAAATACTTGGGTGTACACTTGAATGATAACCTCAGCTGGAGCAACAACACCACCAGCCTGATCAAGAAAGGTCATCAGAGACTCTACTTCCTCAGACGGCTGAGACGAGCTGGTCTGAGCAGCCCAGTTCTCACCTCCTTCTACAGGTGTGCAGTGGAGAGCATCCTGTGCTCCAGCATCAATGTGTGGCATGGAGGCTGCACAGTTGCAGAGAGGAAAGCTCTACAGAGAGTGGTGAAGGCTGCACAGAAGTCTGTTGGAGTCAGTCTCCCCACCATCACAGACATTTACACCTCCAGATGCAGGAAAAGAGCCACCTGCATCATGAAAGACCTCACTCACCCAGCACACTCACTCTTTGCCCCACTCCCCTCAGGACGGAGGTTGAGGAGCATCAAATGTAGAACCACTAGACTGAGGAACAGCTTCTACCCTGAGGCTGTTAGACTCATGAATAAATAAATAATAAGAATAAACACTGCAAAATATCACATCATGCTGATGCTGATCTGTTTTCTTGTTGCTGTGTTCATCTGTGACCATCTGCTCATACAGACTCATGTTCGTGCTGCTGTTTATAATGATGTTTTTCCACTACATTAGGGCTTAGTGTATTACTAGTTGATGTTTTTCTTAGTTAATTCTAGATGTTATTACTGTTTTTCTCTTGCATTTGTTGTTGGATGTAACTGGGACCCCGTGTACATAATCTCGTTTTCATCACATGTACCACATGCGGTGCAAATGACAATAAAGACTCTCTGACTCTGACTCTGACTCTTTAAATACAAACATAATGTGAACAAGTGTTGTAATGTATGAGCCAGTGAAATTTGCAGACTCAAAAAACTTTGTTTTACAGAAACTTTCCTGTTCATCATTACTTGTTTTAAACAATTGTTAGTGCCACCATGCTAGTTAATTTTTTAGTCTAACCATTAAGGCTTCCAAATAAAAGAACAGGGACACTCGTTTTTTTTTTTTAGACAATTTACCTGTCGAAGCCAATGAAGGGTTCCATGTTAGTCTTTTGACCAGATTAATGTTGTAAATGATAAAGGGTACCTCAGTTCATAAGATGTTATGTAATCATGTTCCCCTTTGCACAAGATTTTAACCTTTTTAATTTCACCTAGAATCCAAAATGGTTAATTTGGTAAAACATTTGAAAGCCCATTCTTGTAAACGCTTAAATGCAGAATTGTATTGACTTAGCACTTTACTCAGATTTAGTTTTGTACTAAAGTTTAAACTCTTTAACATGGTGAAATGTGTACTCAGATTTACATGTTTAAAATGTTAGTATTGCACTATTTTTGCCATAAATTTGTGAAAAATAAATTGAGTTGTCATTTTTATGTAAGGAACAACAGGTAGTATACAGACAATTATTGTGTAATGTAAAAAAATGTCTAATTGATTATTATTATTACTTAAATTTAGTAATTCTAACTAATAAACATGATAAATGAATACTGATAAACATGAGAAACAAATACTAATCAACCTGAGTAATGATTACTGATATACATGATTAATGGTTGAGTTAATGACTCGTAAACAATGGTTTCAAAAATGTGAGTTTTTTAGTAATGGATTATCTTGGACACAAGACTTAATGTAAACAGAGCTTCATTTGTTTTGTTTTGGATTTTGTAAAAACTAGACATCCCAGTGCAATCACTTACTGTATTCGGCTTTAGTAATGATTACTAAATGGGTTTACAGTGTACTGTGTGGTTCTGACCTCGTCTCTGGAGAAAGTGGTGATGAGGAGCCGGTGTCCAGCCTTCATCATGTCTTTCCTATCGGAGCGGAAGAAGTATTTGGACTTGGAGCAGATTTCATCGTTTCGTCATTTAATGGAGTTGCAGATCCAGCTTAACTTTTTAAACATTGACCATTTTGGCTTTATTACAACCTCGCTCTTCAGCACAAAGGCTCGTCAGGGGTGAGTTGTTTCAATCTCCCTCGCTGCCTTGCCCATTTAGAAATTTTACCAAAGCAGTCAGAAGGTTTCTGAGTCCCAACTTGAGATTGTTTGTGAACGAGTTTTTAGATAAATGCACATACAGTAAGTATGACAGAGCTGTAGACCATGCTAAAAAATATATAATTTTTTTTAAGTCGTAAATTATTTTTTTTACAGCTGTCATTAATTTTTATTTTTTCCCTGAGTCGGATCCACGACACAACCTGTCTATCAATACAGTAGATGTGTCAGCAAATGACCTATCCGAAGCTAAATGAGTCGTAATATTATCCGAACTCCGACACGATAAAGCAGAGTTTACCGAATTTTAACTGTGGTAAAATGAAAAATGTTAGTTCAACTTTATTGTTATTGACGCTTACTCAAAATGTGTTTTGGTATGCTGCTTCTAGGATGAATATACAGTACGTGACATCATTAAGTCATGACTTTCGTTTTTGTTTCCATTTGAAAACGGCGCTCAGTGAGAGAAACTGTGCGTGTAGCACTGTTAGACGTCTTCAATAAATATGCCAAAAAGAGGCTGAAGACACCCAGCAACTCACTTATTTCTGTCTCTCTGCAATGCCAACACCTCTGCGCTACAATCCATTTAACAACGTGAAACATCTTGTTAAGTTATACTATGGTATTGGTTTTACAAATAAGGAGATAATTAATCTGTTAGCACATCAGCATCAGATTATCATCAGTTTCAGGACTTTGAACCTGCTTACAGTAAGGTGGTATGCTCTAAGGCCACAGCAGCTCTCTGCAGGTAAGGAGCATTTAGCTTCGGAGGGGTCATTTGCTGACACACCTACTGGATTGATTGACAGGTCACATCATGGATCCAAGTCGTGGAAAATAAAATTGACAAGAGCTGTAAATAAAGTCTCATACGACTTTATACTCGTAGTTCTTGTAATTTTATGGCTTTATTTTTTTCTTGGCATGGCAATTACAAATTTTTTTTGCATGTCTCTAAAGCTCCATCGTACATACAGAGTTTTGGCTGTAGGCCATAAAAATCCTTCAGAGCAGAGACTTTGGGAATCTGAGAGCATACTAAGATTTTTGTTTAATTTCTAATGCAGTTCTTCCAACACGACAACAGCTTTCATTTTCTCTGACATTGCAGCTTTTTAAACCCAGGTCTCATACTCAAGCTTTTGGAAACACCCAGCATAATGCTCACTACAGAAGGCTGCAATCCATTTTTCTGTAGATGAGCAACAGTAACAATGGAGGAGAACAGAATACTGTTTGGGTTGCTCAGGTATTTCAGTTTATAAGAGCTTCTGAAACAAAACATCTATGTGTTACACATTCTATTGGCCCTGCAGTCAGTTCAGTCCATGTCTATTTGACATTTTGGATGTAGGTGTTTTCATGCTCAAGACTGACGTGTTTGCATGCTAGAGTGGTCTCGTCTAAACAAAGGTTGCATTCACAACGTTGCAGTGTGCATGAGTAATGCTTTCACAATCTACATCGGAAAATCTATAACGCTTTCAGAAAATTGTTCACATATACCCTGATGCATGCTCAATAAGGCAGAAAAATATATATAGGCAGAAACATGGGTGTGATATGGGGTCTTGTTTCTCCTATTGTTGCCAATCTGTACATGGAGGAGGTAGAAAAGAGAGCCTTGACGTCCTTTTCAGGGAGACCACCAAGTCATTGGTTCAGGTATGTTGACGACACCTGGGTTAAAATTAAATCTCAGGAAGTCCAACATTTCACTGATCACATCAACTCTGTGGATAAATATATCAAGTTCACACGAGAAGATGTAAAAAATGGCAGGTTGGCTTTCTTGGACTGTGAGGTCTCAGTTTCTGATAGAGGAAATTTGCAAACTGAGGTGTACCGCAAACCCACCACACAGACCAGTATTTACAGTTTGACTCCCATCACCCTCTGGAGCACAAGTTAGGAGTCATCAGGACTCTGTATCACAGAGCAGACAGCGTCCCCACTAACTCAGGAGCCAGACAGAAGGAGAAATCACACACAAAACAGGCTCTAGAGAAATGTGGATATCCTAACTGGGCCTTCCTGAAAGCAGAGAAGAAACCCAAACAGGACTCCAGCCAGCCATCAGGTGAAAAGAAGGAACCCAGACCCAGACCAGTGGTCATTCCGTATGTTGCGGGAGTTTCAGAGACATTGAGACGTTTATTTTCTAAACACAACGTCCCAGTGGCTTTTAAACCCCAAAATACATTAAAGACTGGTTCATCCCAAAGATCCAGTCCCCCGGCACAAACAGAGTAATATTGTGTATGCTGTTCAGTGTCAGGAGGGCTGTGATCAGTCTTATATCGGGGAAACTAAACAGCCACTGGCCAAAAGGATGGCCCAGCACAGAAGATCAACATCATCAGGTCAGGACTCTGCAGTCTACACTCATCTCCAGGCCAGCGGTCACTCTTTCAGGGATGAAGATGTTCACATCCTTGATAGAGAGGAACGATGGTTTGAGAGAGGAGTAAAGGAGGCCATCTTTGTGAAAAGAAACCGTCCATCATTAAACAGAGGTGGAGGCCTCCGGGTTCAACTGTCCCCCTCTTACAATGCTGTTATTGCTAGTATCACTCAGCCCTCTGTGAATAGCAAACAACCATCAGGGTGCTAACGATCCATCGTCAGGCTGATGGTCCTCCTTGATCATGTGAGCAGCTGGTTTCGGCTGTCATCAGCCAACTGGTTGATCCACTGTGAGAGGGTGCTATTTATAAGACTGAGCTGAATACAGCTTCTCAGACTGAGGAAGTCTTTCGGATGAAAGACGAAACGTTTCTACAGTTTTTTTTGCTTTGTTTTGTTTTGTCTTTTGAATGTCCAGAGGACCAGACTTAGCTTTTTTAGATGTTCACATATAAATGTAAAAATTTGAATTGAAGTGAACATGGGGCAGTTGTGGCTGACTGGTTAGAGCATGCATCCTCCAATGGGACTGTTGGGGGTTCAAATCCACCAGCAGTCACATGCTGAAGTGTCCCTGGGCAAAACACTGAACCCCTTATTGCCTCAGATGTGTGTCCAATTGGTGTATGAATGTGATCTAAAGCACTAATTAATCTTTGAATAGATCTAGTAGAGTGCTGTGTAAATGGATAGACGGTACAGATTGTGTTGTAAAGAGTTTTGAGTGTCTCAGTAAGATAGAAAGGTGATACTGTATATAAAAACAGTCCATTCCATTTAAACAGGGTTTAAATACATATCTGTAATATTCGCCATGTTAAGCATCCCTCATCCATCCTGCAAGTAGCTGTCCTCAAAGTATGATAGCAGACAGAAAATATGGGGGTGGGTGGCAGTGTGTGTGTGGGGGTACATCTTCATCTTCTCTTTTCCTTTTCTCAGCGCCTCTCCCTTTTCTCAAATCCTCCATCTAATTACTCTTTTTTTCAAATGCAAAGCAGTTGCAGAAACTGAGATGATTTCTTGGTGGCCGCTTTGGGATGTGGGTGTGCATGTGGGGGCTGGGCAGGTGGGAGATGGAGGGAGGGGAGCCACTGCGAGAGAAGAAGATAGAATGAATGGAAGAAAGAGGTGACTTTCTTTTCTTTGGCTGGTGAAGACCTTTGAAGTTGGGCAAGATTGAGATGGGAGGGAGAAGTGTTTTAGGTACGAAAAAAGCGAGAGAAGCTCGTGTTAACGAGATGGCCCCTAAAGATGAATTAAATGGTGGGAAAAAAGAAACACAACCAGGCCTGACCCTACTTATAGACTCCTCACAGACTCCTTCCTTTCAGAGCTGCAATAGTGTTCGAAAGCCTGAATTCCTTAGCTCAGCTTTTTAAAAAGCTTGGAGTGTGGTGTGTGTGTGTGTGTGTGTGTGTGTGTGTGTGTGTGTGTGTGTGTAAGGGGCTGCCAGGAGGGCAATAGGCTGCGTGGATGAGTGCAAATGTGTATGCAGGCAGGTCACCCGTCCTTTAGTCACACATCCCAGCCCCTCAATGGGGAGATCAGGGACTTACACAACGATGGAGGGTCAGAAGTGGTGGGGATTACACGTCTACTCTAAGTCCCCCAGATCCCAGTGTTTTCACTCCCTCTCGCTGTTTGTTGTTTTGTGGAGGAGCAGACGGGGAAAAGAAAAGGAGAAGGTCAGGGAATTAGTGTAAAGCTCAGGAGATGAATGGGCATCTTATTCTCACCTCTTGTTGGCTGTTTTTCAGTTTCCCAAAACAGCCCTCCCATTCCTTGTCCGAGTGAAAGCTCGTCAGGGTTGCCTTTGTGTTGTCAAAAAGAGACTCCCCTTGTGGCTTTCATGCTGGTGGAGCAACAAGAGGATTTGGTCTGCTCTGCGGTGCCCAGAGCCGCTCCAGCTTTGATTAGACATCGGCAGGAGAGAGTTCTGCCTCTCTTTTCTTGATTAATCAAGTGATTCCAGTGCTCTCAATAACACCTTCTTTTTTCCATTAATCCCATCTTCCCCACACTGACAGCCCACGCTGGTCTCTTTTCACCCGACAGAAAAACATTTTGTCATCTGAGGTTTCTTTGTGCTTTGTGTGACTTTGAGCTAATCTGATGTGTGGGTGTTTTTTATTTCTGTATGCTTATCACTACTGACACGTGAGAACATTAGCAGCTCGAAATTAGAAGTTTTCTACAACAACTGGCTAAGAGTTAACTTTCTCTCAGGGGAAAAAACAAGAGCCTTTAACACTCTCATGATGCTAAATTCAGATACATTTGCTGAAAACATCAGTTTTACATGTTCTTAATTTTTCAGGTCAATTCAGTTTATTTATATAGCACCAAGTCACAAAATAATTTGTCTCAGGCCACTTTACAGAAACATTTACATACAGAAAAAAGCCCATTGGTAAAAGTTATCTATCTAAGGAAGCAGCAGATTGTAATGAATCGTTACTTTATCACTGTCTTTGATACTGACCAAGCACAAAGGAGACAGTGGAATGGAAAAACTCCTTTTCAACAGAAAGAAACCTCAAGAGAACCAGGCTCAGGAAGAGCAACCATCTGCTTCGACTGGTTCTGTTTGAGAAGACAGAAGGAGAAACAAACACAGAAGGTCCAAGTGAACTTTCTATCAGAAGAAAGACATAAACACGTTAAGATCTAAATAATTACAAATAAAATACAAGCAGGTAGAGTAGAGCAAAGTAAAGACAGCAGCAGGTCCATTGTGGAAATGTGATCAGTTTATCTAGTAGTCATAACTAAAGGATTTTTTAAACACGTTTTTTTTTCGCGCCTACACTGCACACCCATGCTACGGGTATGACCACAACACACTTATGAAATTTTGTGTATCGCTGCCTTGACATCCTGCCATCCTGCCATTGTGGTTCAGTTCCCGGCCCCCTCCAGCCTTGGGCTCTGGCTCCAGCCTGTCATGGTGGCCATCTCCATGATACTCCATCTGCCTGTACGGACCAAACTCTATGGACCTGTTTGGCTCTGCAGGGAAATCTTTGGATGTCTGTCTGCCGGACCCGATTCTGGAGGGCGGTCTGGGATGGCAGCTGCTACAGTCAATGGAGGAGGTCCTGCCCCAAGTGGAGAAGTTTAAGTATCTCAGAGTGTTGTTCACGAATGAGGGAAAACTGGAGCGTGAGATCAATAGGCGGTGAAGGGATTTCTCAACGATGTTCAATGACCCAGACGTGTCTTAAAATGATAAAGATTTATTGACAGGCACAGATTAACAGAATAATCAGAGTTTAACAGGGAATAGAACAATTAATTGTGCACAAGAAATTGTGAGCATTTTAGACCTGTCCTGCTGAAGGTCCCCCGAGAATGCTGACTTTCCTTAGTTGTTTGTGTGATAATATGCGGCTTGTTCTGGTGTGTGATTGGCTGTTCTACTGATAAAATCCTGGTTGCTGGGACAACGGTTATGAGCCCCCAGGGTCTCATAGTGCCCTGTTTAGATTCCTTATTGTGTGTGCGTGGCTTCTCTTTTGTCTTTAAGACATAAAGAGTTTAATGTACAGTATATATGTTTATATCTGTCTGTACCATGGACTTTTATGTGTATGCACCAGTTTGTTTGTATTAGAATGTTACTATGTGTGTTTTTATATTCTTTGGATGTTCTGTGGGTCAGTTTGACTTTTTGGGCTTGTCCACAGGAATGTAGACATCCCTGTTTGGCCTACCCTGTGTGCTGCTTCCAAGCTGGACAGAAAACATGCTTGCACGAACATTTGTTAATACATTGATAATACTTTGTTTACAGAACACTTGTATATTGGTTTCAATCAGAATATCCTTCAGCGGATAGGTGCAGCGTCGGCAGTGAAGCGGGCGCTGTACCGGCCTGTCGTGGTGAAGAGAGAGCTGAGACAAAAGACAAAGCTTTCAAATTACAGATTGATCTACGTTCCCACCCTCGTCTATGGTCATGAGCTTTGGGTTGTGACCAAAAGAACAAGATCTCGGATACAAGCGGCTGAAATGAGTTTTCTCCGTAGGGTGTCTGGACTCTCCCTTAAGATAGTTTGAGAAGCTCGGTCATCCAGGAGGGACTCCGAGTAGAGCCGCTGCTTCTCTATATCGAGAGGAGCCAGTTGAGGTGGCTCGGGCATCTGGTTAGGATGCCTCCTGGACGCCTCCCTGGTGAGGTGTTCCAGACACGTCCCACTGGGAGGAGACCCAGAGGAAGACCCAGGACACGCTGGACGGACTATGTTTCTCGGCTGGCCTGGGAATGCCTTGGGATTCCCCCGGAAGAGCTGGCCCAAGTGGCTGGGGAGAGGGAAGTCTGGGCCTCCTTACTTAGGCTGCTACTGTCACGACCCGACCCCGGATAAGCAGAAGAGAATGGAAATTGACTTTTAATAATGAAAATAAACAAGCTGATGTGGCAGCAGAAAACTCACAGGACATGATCTCACAAGGAACATAAGAGGCATAACAAACAATGAACCAACAATAAACAGGACTAACAGAGAGGTTTAAATACAGACATAATCAACGAGATAAGTGCCAACACCTGTGGAGTGCCATAGGTACAAGGAGATGGAGTGATGACAGCAAGGCAGGAACACAACAGTATCATAGGACAGAAAGAAAAAAACACAAGATGGGGCCAGACAACAGGAAACACAAACCATACAGTACCCCATCACTCTTAAAGGGCATTTCCTGATGTCACCAAGAACCCCATACCCCAAAAATCCTGGGTAGGAAAAGGGAGAAAACTGGATGGAGGGCACAAGGGAACACATGAGGGAGACCAGACACGAAACACACACTAGGAACACAAAAAATGTCCAGTCAGTCAGGAGACTATCCCTAACCAGGACAGGGTTCAGGGTAGGCAGCCGAGAGGCCATCCAAAATTCTAGAGTTTGTCAGGTGGGTGGCTAAGAAGTCATCCAAAATTCTGGAGCGGATTAGGTGGTCTGCCGGGTGGCCATCCAACATGCTAGAACAGTTCTGGAGCTGGGTTTGTACATACTTTAGAACACCTGAGCAGTGTGGAAACCTCAGATCCAGACGTGGAGCCCTCGAGGGGTATGGAATCTTCTAAGTGAGGCATGGAACCCTTGAGCAATGTGAAACCCTCAAGCAACATGAAACCCTCGAGCAACATGGAACCCTCGAGTGACATGGAACCCTCAAGCGATATGGAACCCTCAGAAGGTGTAAGAGGTGTGGATCCCTCAGGGAGAGGCGTGGAACCCTTGTGCAATGTGGAACCCTCAAGAGGCATAGGAGGCATGGAACTATTGAGTGATTTGGAACACTTAGGAAACGTGGAACTCTAGGAAGGCATGCAACCCTTGGGAGACATAGAACTCTCGTGAGACGTGGAACCCTTGGAAGGCATGGAAACTTTAGGAGGTATGGAACCCTCAGGAGGTGTGGAAACCTCAGGTGCTGCAGGTGGCATGGAGACCTCAGGTGCTGCAAGTGGCGTGGAGACTTTGAAACATGGTGTGAAGACCTTGGGATGAGGTGTGAAACCCCCAGGATGAGGTGTGGAGACCTTGGGACAAGGCATGGAGACCTCAAGATGAAGCATGGAGCCTTCAGTTTCTGCAGGTGGCATGGGACATTCAGGGGATGCAGCTGTAGTGGAAGCCTCAGGAGATGTGGCTGCTGTGGGACACTCACAGTGTGTGGAACCCTCTGTAGGCTCGGGACCCTCATGGTGTATGGGAACACCTGTAGACTCAAGACCCTTGGGAGGATAGGAGTGGGAGGTGTCTACCTGGACTCCCTTGGAAGAACACGAGTGAGTAGGTGGGTCATAAGGACCAACCCCCACTGAAACACCTTGAGGTGAAGCATCGGGTCTGACCACTACTGAGACATAGAAAGGAAGAGAGAGAGAGAGGTTTGGTCCAACTCCCATTGAGACACTTGGAAGTGGGGTGTCAGGACTAGCACTCACAGAAACACAAGGAGGTGGTGAGGATTCCGGTTCAACCAACACAGAAACACTCAGCACCCACGGAAACATAAGGAGGTGGTGAGGCATCTGCTCCAACTCCCACACACACTCGGAAGTGGGATGTCAGGACCAGCCCCCCCACAAAAACACAAGAAGGTGGTGGATCAAGATCAGGGTCTGTAGCAGGTGAGTCAGGGTCTGCAACAGGAGAGTTTGGGTCTGCAGCTGGAGAATTAGTAACCATAGTTGACCTAGAACCCACAACAGGTAAGGTGCAATGAGAGGAGTCCTCCAGGACCCTCTCAGAGACACAGGGAGCAAGTGGTTCACATGGGTTCTGAGGTGGCACAGCAGAGTTGGAGAGAGATGGGTATTTATATTATTCCTTAAAAGTCCTTATTTTAGCAAGTAGCTGGTAGTACTCTGCAATCTAGATCAGTCTGGGTTGAGACAGTAATAGTTTCTCAGCTAAGGAGTAAGTAATGATCTGAGAGTCTGGGTTGAGTGCAACAGATGAGAACATATTTTAGAGTGTGGCGTTTAAGATGATCAGGTCAGTGGCAGGCTAATTTGGGAAGGTTCAATGAACCTGAAGAGAACTGTCAGCTGACTCAGGAAACAGCTGATGAGAGTGTCTTCTGGGTTGTCCCCCACTGTCTGTTCCATTGACGAGCAAAACTTAGATTGCCCCTCCCCACAAAATTTTCCACGGTACTTCAGGCTACGCATGGGGTGAGCAGTGTGAAGGCCATGGCTGAGAGGCGTCGGGTCCAGTCCTTAATGAGGCTTTGTGCGGGGGAGAGGTGTCAGTTCCAACCCTCACAGGGACCATGGGAGGTGAGGCATCAGGATCAGCCCTCATTTAAGCAATGGAACTGAGTTCAGGAGACTTAGACTCGCCAGACTGAGTGGGAAAAGCTGAATGTGCAAGAAATGTTGGGAGAAGTTTGGTGGACCGGTTCTTGGTCTTTTTTCAGCCATTCCTACGGCAGTGGTGAGAATTGGGGACAGGAGCAAACCAGAGATTGTCCTCCGGCTTGGCGTCCTCCCCTGATGTCCATCCAGAATAGTCATATGAATGAGATGCTGGAGAGGAGGGGAAACTAGGCTTGGACGCCAGGTGGTTTCCCTGGAGCTGAGACCTTCTCTTTTCCTCCAGAAGAGGCGAAGGTAGGATTTCCACTAAACTGGCTGTGGTGTCTTTGTATCCAGAAAGATCTGGTTTGGAACATGCCCCACTGGATCACAAACTCCCCTTTCTACGTATGCTCACCCAAATAGGTAAGTGAAGCCGGGGAAAATCTGCCTGCTGGATTCTGGTTTGGTCAGTTCACAGTTAGAGTTTCAGGCAGGACAGGACAGGACAGGATGGAGCCCAATGGTTCAGGCAGGCAGGACTCGGAGGCCAGGTTGTAAAATTAAAAATACTTTTAATATTGAAAATAACCAAGCTGATGTGGCAAAGGAAAACTTAAAGGCAATGATCTCACAAGGAACACAGGAGGCATAACAGACAATGAACTGATGATTAACAGGACTAACAGAGAGGCTTAAATACAGACTTAATAACTGAGACAAGTGCCAACACCTGTAGAGTTTTCACAGGTGCAGGAAGACAGGCAGTGAAGACAGCAGGATAGGAACACAACAGAAACACTGGACAGGACAGGAAACACAATACAAGATAATAATAATAATAATAATGTCCTTTTTTGTCATCTGTGTATGTTTCCCATACACAGACGAAATTCGTCTCTGCATTTAACCCAACCACCACCAGGTGGTGCAATGAGCAGCCATAGAAAGCGCCCGGGGAGCTGGAGAATTAGGTGTGCACTCATAGACACCCCAAGGTGTGTAGTGGCCGGGGCGCGAACCCGCGTCCTTCGGGTCCCAAGTCGGAAGCCTTGCCACTACACCATCTTGGCCCAAGATGGGGCCAGACACCAGGAAACACAAACCTTACACGAGGTATCCAATAATTCTCAGTTGGGTCATCTGGACAGCTTCTTTTTTTATAGAAACGTTTCACCCTCCATCTGGAGGGCCTCATCAGTCAAAGTTCCAGCAAACTGTTTCCCCCACCAAGCAGTAAACACCTTAAGTGGACCAACCAGTTTGCTGGAGCCAAGATGGTTTCTGGGGGCCGTCCTGTCCCTCGTCGACTCCTCCCAGGCAGGTAGCCACAGCCAAAGTGGTTCAAGGCAAGAAAGTTCATGGTCAATAATACAGGTACCAAATGAAATCATTTTCAGTCGGGACATCTGGACAGTTTATTTTTTATTGAAACGTTTCACCCTCCATCCATAGACACCCCAAGGTGTGTAGTGGCCCCCATATATGTGTTAAGGGGCGGCCGTGGAGTAGTGGTAATGGCAGTCGACCCCTGATCGGAAGGTTGGAGGCTCGAATCCCGCATCCGCCCACCATGTGTCGTTGTGTCCCTGGGCAAGACACTTAACCCCAAGTTGCTCCCGGTAGGTCTGGATGGCGCCTTGCAAGGCAGGCTACCACTACCGGTGTATGAATGTCTGAATGAATGGGTGGATGGCTGGTATTGTAAAGTGCTTTGGGGCTCCTCACAGGGGGCTGGAAAGCGCTATAAGCTCCATTTACCATTTACCATACAGAGGGCATCATCAGTCAGAGGAGTTCCAGCAAACTGTTTCCCCACCAAGCAGTAAACATGTAAAAGTGTTACAGGAGGGTGAAACGTTTCTATATAAAAGAAACTGTCCAGATGACCTGACTGAGAATTATTGGATTTGGTACCTGGATTATTGAGCATGAACTTTCTTGCCTTGCACAAGGTACTTTACTTTAGAACTGGAAGTTAATATAATGCTACCCAGAGGAAGAGAAAGGTTGCAAAGTTTGTTCCTAAGATGTTCAGGTCCAAAAACTATGACCTATGTCTTCTTTGAGTTTAAAAGCATAAAACTGAAAGTAAGTGATTGGATCCATCGGGTTTCATGAATAAATATAATTATCATCAGCATAACAATGGAAATTAAATTATATGTGTCATATTTACTAAATAACAGCTTTACACAACTCAGCTAACCAAAAACCAATAACACAGTATCAAAAACAGTTATAAGTAAAGAAGCAGGCTTATTACAGGGAAATGGGAATAGAGTATGGATATTTCTGAGAACAGAAAATAAGCAGATGGTTAGACTGGGCAAGAGCATTGAGTGGAATACTAAACTTAAAAATATTTGATACTCAAAGACAAAACGGGTCTCACACAAATACATCCCAAAATGAGCATTTGTCGTTTGTGGAGGAGTAGGCAGTATAGGGGATAATTAAGTTTTATCGTTTAATGTTAAACATATTTCTGAGACATTTTAGGCTTAGTGGCCTAACAGAGCAGACAAAAACATTAACACTAACACTGGACTGTTGTCTGCTAATAATAATAATAATAATAATGTCTATTCCTGTCATCTGCATATGTTCCCATACACTGACGAAATTCGTCTCTGCATTTAACCCAACCACCTACCAGGTGGTGCAGTGAGCAGCCCGAAAGCGCCCGGGGAGCTGGAGAAATAGGTGTGCACTCATAGACACCCCAAGCTGGGTAGTGGCCGGGGCGCGAACCCGCGACCTTCGGATCCGTAGTCAAAAGCCCTGCCACTACACCATCTTGGCTCCTCTAAATGAGGTGGTTGAAAAAAAAGAGCTGGAGTTTAATGTTTTTGTCTGCTCTGTTAGGCACTGTTTCTCAAATGGGGGTACACGTACCTTCTCTGACCCCGGTCTCTATGCGTGTGTGTTGGTCTGCTGAAGGCGTGGACAGATGCAGCAGAGGCCCCGCTCCCGGAAGGAAGTCGTTGTTTGGGTCCTCAGCGTAGATACGAGCCTCAAACGAGTGGCCCCTCAGGGTTATGTCGTCCTGGAGGGGCAGGGGCTCCCCTGCTGCCACCTGGAAGAGATTTTTATTACAAAATAAACTAAACTTTTAGTATAAGTTATGGTTTCCAGAGAGTTTTCAGCTCTCCGTCTCACCCTGAGCTGCCACTCCACCAGGTCGGTTCCAGTGATCATCTCGGTGACGGGATGCTCCACCTGCAGCCTCGTGTTCATCTCCATGAAGTAGAAGTTGTGCTGAGCGTCCATTACAAACTCCACAGTACCTGCAGGAATGGATCACAACATTTGTAGTGGGTGTGTGTAATAAGTCGCTGTGGTGGGAGGAGTTTAGCTTTGCGTGTCTTCACCTGCTCCAACGTAGCTCACGGCTTTAGCTGCTCTGACAGCTGCCTCTCCAAGTTTCCTCCGAACCTCAGGGCTTATCCCAGGCTGAGAAAGTCCAGGTGGAAATATGGAGGAAGGTAAAGGATAAACATGTTCACAAGTGTCTATAAAACATATCCACATAATTTAAACCTCAGGTGAAGAAGGTGCTGGTAACCTGTTGTGATTCATGAAAAAAGCTTCAAAACAAAATGCTTCTTAAGATCCCTCACTTTTGAAGCCTCACTGACCACAAAAAGCTGCCTGCAGTTAAATCCCTAAGTTGCTACAATCTTAAGGGAACAGAGATTTTTGTAAAACCACAGTACAAAACCAGATTAAAAGGGACGATCTACTTCAATACAGGGAATTGGATTGTGGAATGGTTTGGAAAATGATGTAAAAAAAAAAAAAAGCTAATTCAATGTTTATGTTTAAGAGAATGATCAAAACTAAATTGTTGAAAAAACACATAAATTAGTTAAATGTGAAATGTACTAGAAATTGAAAATTGGGATGAGTTATTCATTTTGTTCTGTTATTTATAGATGATTATTGTTTGAATTGATTTTTCAATTGATTGTTTTAAAAAAGGGGCAGGTATAATAAGATTCTTCTTCTTTCTGCTACCTTTCATTTTATGTTTTGTTTTCATACAATATGTGAAATTGTTTTGCGTTTTAATTTAAAATGAATAAATTAAAATAAATAAATAAATCATGTTTTTACTCAAATAATTCACGGGACTAAAAACAAATACTGTATTAAGAAGAAAATAATGTCACAATTACACACCGATGGAAGGATTACTTCACAAAAAGTACCTCAACTTCAAGTCCGGATCTTTGAATTTAAAATGTCTCATGTGACAAAGATGCTGAATATAAACCCTCTGTTTTGATTAAACCGTGTCAAACGGACATCTGTTTTAAATGTAAACAGCTGTGAACTCCACTCACCCCTGGAGCTTCCTCTATGATCTTCTGATGTCTCTGCTGGACGCTGCAGTCCCTCTCAAACAGATAGACGGCGTTACCGTGCATGTCTCCAAACACTTGAACCTCTACATGTCTGCCAACAACACACAGCGAGACATTTGAAAACTTGCTAGTTCTTCAAAGACCAAATCAAACAGTCCTCTGAGCGTACCTGGGATCCTCTACGAACTTCTCAATAAGCATGACGTCATCATTGAAGGACTTCCTGGCTTCACGTCTCGCTGACTCCAGCTGTTCGATGAAGTCCGAGTCTGACCGGGCGATACGCATTCCCTAAAACACGCAAGGTTCAAATCAAGCTCGTGGAAGTTATGCTATCAAAGTTATTTCAGTTCTTCTCTGCGTCCTTTCACCTTCCCTCCTCCTCCACGGACTGCCTTGATCATCACAGGATAACCAATCTTTGCAGCCTCTGCCTGCAGCCTCTCGTTGGTTTGGTCCTCTCCATGGTAACCACCTGTGATTGGCACCCCAGCAGCTGACATGATGTGTTTGGATGTGCTGAGACAAGAAAAAAAAAAACTTGCATTATAACTTTTGGAAAAAAATGTCTACAGTTGCAAAGACGCTCAGTCCTCATCAGAAAAACTCAAAAATATGTGTTTCAGGAAGGCGGGTCACCTCTTGATGCCCATGTCTCGGATGGCTGAAGAAGGCGGTCCGATGAAGATGATTCCTTCCCGTTTACAAGCTTCTGCAAACTCTGTGTTTTCTGACAGGAAGCCATAACCAGGATGGACTGACTGTAAACACAAACGTGTAACGTTTAATGAAGAGAAAGGTGGAAATTATTATTTTTTTAAAGATGGAGGATGAAACGTTCTTTATGACTTTAAGGAAAAAAGTGGCCTGTCTTGTCCTCACATCTGTCCTCACATCTTTGTGTGACCACAGCCAATGCTGACAGATATAAGAGGGGGAACAATGTTTTTTTTGTTTGTTTTTTTAAAGCACATGATTAAAAAAAGTCATTGATCGATGGGCAGTATGGGGGATAAGTTTTATCATTTAATGTTAAACATATTTCTGAGACATTTTAGGCTTAGTGGCCTAACAGAGCAGACCACAAAAACATTAAACTCCAGCTCTTTTTTTCCCAACCACCTCATTCAGCAGACCATCACAAGTACAACAGCCCAGTGTTAGCGCGGGATAGCCAGCTAGCTAGCCCGCGCTAATACTGGACTGCTAGCCCCTACACTACATGCGTTCCGCTCCGGTCCGACCTCCGCAGCAAATACGCACCCAATATATCAATGAGACTGTTTACACACAGCCGCCGTGTGGAGCCAGTGTAGCTAGCTCGGACGGTAGCTAGTAGACGGTAGCATGCGGTCCAAGCTAGCTAGCTAGCTAGCTCGAAAAAAATCTCGAAGCTCGAAATATACAGCTCGAAAATATCGGCACAGCTAGTAAGCCGTTGGTAAATTCTGCTGTTGACTGTATGCCCCCAAAATAATCGTTCAAAGTTTGTCAAGGGTTTATTAACTAATGTGATAGATTTACAAAACTTTACTTACCGTTGTTGCAGCTAAATTCGGCCCGCGCAGCCTCTGTGACCAAGACAATCCACTCCACGCATGCGCACAACGTTCTGTTCTTCTTCTTCTTCTTCTTCTTCTGTGAGGTTTTACGGCAGTTTACAACCTTCCAGTGTATATCTAGTGCGCATTACAACCTTCCAGTGTATTACCGCCATCTAGTGCGCACACCGTTCACCATACAAAAAAAAAGAAGAAAAAAAAGTTCCGAAAAGACGCCGGGAGAAAATAAAAAGGAATGAAGAACTCAAACATTAGATTCATAGTTGAGGTTTCAACATTGAATCAGTATTCATGTGTCAACACTTTTCCAACGGTTAATTAATCAACATTGATTGGATGTTGGAACAAGGTTATTTTTCAACCAACATATTCCAGCAAAATCTTTTAGTCACGTTTGTGAAAAATAATGTTGATAATACATACAACTCAAAACTGGTTTATATTTCAAAGGTGAATCCACAGTGAGTTAACAACACCATTTCAATGGTTTGGTGTTCAACATTGTTTTGATGTTGAATGAATGTTTTTTCTTAAACTGACGCTATTTCAACCATATTTAAACGTTTAAAGTTGGTCGAATGCCAGCTGGGAATGCTCTGTTAATTTGTAAATAATCTAGAGTTATGGTGCCGTTCTTTAATTGGATCTTAGGGATGATTTGTTTAGCCGTGGCACCCTTCAACTGATTTGCCAGTAGTTTTCCTGACTTTTCTCCATGTATGTAAAATGATGATTTACTTTTCAAAAGTGATTGTTCTATTGAGTATGTAGACAATAAATCAAACTTAGTTTTGAGTTCTACTTTTTTTTGTACAGATTAGGGCATTTGTTTTGAGCATATTGTTGATCAATTTCTTTTATCTGCTGGGCTAAATCAGTTCTTTCTTTTTGAGATTTTTGCCTCAGCCGGGCGGTATATGAAATGATTTGTCCCCTAAGATAGGCCTTAAGGGTATCCCAAACGGTTGACAATGGGATCCCAGGAGTTCTGTTTATGGATAGAAAGAAGGTTATTTCTTTTTCTATAAATGTAACAAAATCATTGTTTGACAGTAACGTTGAATTGAATCTCCACTGTCTACTCCTTATAGGAATGTCAGGGAGGGACAGAGACAGAGTGACAGGTGCATGGTCTGAGATGACAATACTGTGGTAGTCACAGCCACGGACAGAGGGAAGAAGTTTGTTGTCTATGAAAAAGTAATCGATCCTCGAGTACGAGTGATGAACATGAGAAAAAAAAGAATATTCTCTCTCAGCTGGGTGTAAAAAACGCCATACATCGCACAGGCCATATTTAGATAGAAAGGCACGAATAGTGTGGGACGACCTGCTGGCTGTGGCAGGGTTTGTAGAGGATCTGTCCAAAACTGGGTCCAACCAGCAATTCAAGTCACCACTGAGTATCAATGAGTATGTGTTTAGGTCCGGGAGCAGTGAGAATAATTTCTCAAAGAAACCAACATCATCCGTATTTGGGGCATAAACGTTAACTAGCACTACTGGTGTGTTGTACAATTTACCGGAAACAATCACAAAACGACCATATTTATCTGAGTTAACTTGAAAAGGTTCAAATGAAATGTCTTGACTGATGAGGATCGAGACGCCCCGAGCCTTTGCTCGAAATGAGGAATGGAAACTCTGCCCGTGCCATGTTTGCAGTAATCGTTTGCTATCGTCACTTCTAAATGTAAGTCTCCTGCAGGAAAGC
>JBBPBX010008563.1:33475-51727 GCA_038048925.1 Garcialebias charrua
TTGGCATATTTTCAAAATAAACATTTTGTAAGTCTTTATTTTGTCCAAAAAAAAACAAAAAAATTTGTACCGAAAATAAACCAAACTGAGCCCTCCTTGTAGTTGAACCGAACCGAAATGTGATTTTAGCGTACCGTTACACCCCTATTTTCCACCCTTCGTCCTGGTCCTCCCGCCTGCCAGGGCTCGGAATCCGGCCTTTGTGAGCACGTGAGGCCTCACGTGCTTCAATGGGTCGGCAGCTCGTATGATTCTCCGCGGTGACTAGCTCGCTCTGAATTTTGTCATCGGTTTCCAAACACAAAAAACGCCTGCACTTCAGCATTACAACACGGAGCCCAACTGGCAGCACGGAGGATCTTCCGCAATGACCAGCAGAGCTCGGAGCCGGGGAGATGATACCCTGAGCAGGCTCCGGGGAAACCGGCGTAGCTCCATCAGGCCCTTAACCCCCACCATCTGCTCCCTAAAAAAAACAGGTCTCTCTTGAAAATGAGTTCTCGTGGCTCAATGAGACTACCTGGATAAATAAAAGGTAAATGAAAAAAAAAAAAATCTAGCTCACTCTGAATTTTGTCGTTGGTCACCAAGCACAAAGTGCAGACGTTTGTCTGCACTTCAGGATTTGAACACGGTTTTGCCATTATTGTTTTTAAAGTATTAAAAATAGATCCAGCCGCTGTTCCACGTATTTTCAAATGGCGGAGGCGGACCGATGAAAAGTTTTCTAAAAGATACAGTGACTCCTCCCCCTGACCATTCAGTGACCGACAGTGTTCTGACATCACGTTGTTATGCCGGCTCAGCTCGCTTGGACCCCTTGAGAAGAAGGGACAAAAAGGGGGAGTGAAACAGTACAAAGTACTAGTGGAGAAGCGCTCAAAAACACGGTGAACTGAGCATACAGTATTTGACCCGCGCCGTCACAGTGGGAAAGGGGCAATACATTCCTAAAACATTGCTAAGCCTTTAAATGTTGTGAGCGATACCTTCCACAGAGGCCAGGTGAGTGGACATGTTCCACCACACCAAAACTCACCGCTGTAGATAGCCTCGAGGCCAGAGTCATCTCCAAGTTCCCCTTCAGACCCAGTAACGCTGGAACCAGGATAAAGATCTCTGTGATGTACTGGAAAGCATCCCAGTGCTGCAGACATGTCACAGGTTATGTTTTACACCACCAGCACTCAAACCCATTTAGCACTGTTCAGTTAGGGCATCTTCAGTCTTTCAGTCACTGTTCTAAAACCTCCTGTATATGAGGCAACAAGGACCCATTTACAAGAACGACTGGCTGTGATGGGAAAAGGTTCAGCCAGAACATGGATGGTCTTTGAAGGGTCTTTGTGAGATTTCCAGGGGCGTCTTAAGGTCACAATGGGCTCCCCATCACACATTAGAGATTAGAGATTAATATTAAGGCCCTGTACACACGTAGCCGGATATCAGTAAAACCGAACAGTTTATCGTGCGGTTTGGCCTTTCATCCACACGTGAACTCCGGTTGATGTAACTACGGTATAAACGAATAATAAAAAAACTCAGACCAAAGTGGAGATTTGAGAATTCTCCGCGTTCGAGTTTGCATGTGGACTTTCAGAACCGGAGGTTTCTGCTCCAGCTGGAGCGGCGCTGACGTGACATACTGCTCGGAGAAAAAAAAGCACTAAAAATGTCAACATACCTGCTCTGACATGATTCCCAGTCGACATTTTCCTGCGTTTTATTAACTTTGTACTCCAACACGGTATTTAATAGTAGTTCAACCTCACAGTCTGTCCACACAAATGAAAAAAAGAAAGAAATAATAACAGGAAGTTGTCGTTGCTTTGAAGAGTTGTGACAGCACTACACTGCCACCTATGGGTTCAGCATATTCATTACAAGCTCTGTGGTGGAAAAAAACGGGGACGTGTAGATGAAAATTTTAAATATCTGAACATGTAGGTAGGACTGGAAAGCAGCTTGCATGGTAGTCTGCCGCTACCGGTGTATGAATGTGTGTAGCATTCAATGTGTGTAGCGCTTTGAGATTTTCACTAATGAAAAGCGCGTTATGAATTGAATTCATCATCATCATCATCATCATGTATGTACGGAGATAATTTTTTTGCGCAGATATTCGTTTTTCAAACACCAGGCTATGTGTGTACAGGGCCAAGACATTAATAATCTCCAGTGGATTCTTCCTGGTAAAAATAAAAAAAGGTTTTAAACAAGAAAAATTAATGAGTATAAAGGATACAGAAGCTTTTGAGAAGAAAACCTCTACAGCAAATCTGTGGTGGTCTATCAAGACCTCTACTGAGGGCTGCTGTATACCGTATTATTATACATTACATTACTTGTGTTTAGCGTATATCTTAGATCTTTTAGCATATTGTTTAGCGTTAGTTTAGCATATATCTTAGATTCTTATACTGTACATGTATATTGTTTCTTTTAACACTTTATATTTTTGGATAATGTGCTATGTGTTGGCTCTCTGCATTTAATCCCTCGCATCTGAGATACACCCAGGTAGAGCAGTGGGCAGCTATGTAGGCTGCTCGGGGACCAATTTGGGATTGGGTGTCCTGTTCAGAGACACCACGAGATGCACAATGACCGGGGATCGAACCCAGGACCTTTGGGTCCTGAGTCGGCTGCCCTGCCACTACACCATCTCTGCCCCTAATGTGTAGCTGATATAACTGAGACCCTGTGTACACAATTTTGTTCATCCTCATGTACCACGTGATGCAAACAACAATAAAGATCCTTGAACTTAAGTAAGGAAATCCACAGGGCCTGCACGTACCAGGATGGCATGGTTGTCTAGAATTTGAAGCACAACATTGTCTGTCAGTAACTCACTGCTCATCAATCCATCCTTTATTTTTACACGCTTCTCCTGTCTGGGTAGCAGGGGTCACTGGTGCCCATGTCCGGCCATCACTGTGGGACACACCCTGGACAGGTCTCCAGTCCATCACAGGGACACATAGAGACAAATGAGACAAACAACCATTCACTCTCTCACTCACATCTAGGGACAATTCAGAGTTACCAATCAGCCTAACGTGCATGTTTTTGGTCTGTGGGAGGAAACTGGAGTACCTGGAGAAAACCCATGCAGCACGGACAGAACATGCAAACTCAATCCAGAAAGGTCCCAGGCTGGGATTTGAACCGGCAACCTTCTCACTGAGAGGCAACAGCTCTACCAACTGCTCCGTGCCACCCACTCACAGCTTACGTTAAAATACTGTAAGTAGTGATTGTCTCATTTTCATTTAGGAGCACCCCTACTGGAAAAATACAAGTCTTGAGCCGTGATATTAAAAAATATGCTTCTGAGCAGACAAAGTTTAAATTCTGATCGTGTAACAACACTAAATATGGGAGGGTGTAATTCTGTTGACATGCAGTCTGATGTAAAAACCACCTGGATGTGAAAAGTGCTGTGGTCTGAGTGCTAGTTGCAGTGAGATCAAGTGAGCCTTTAACTCCAGCCCGTCTCCAGCTCTAACCCCCGGCTGTCTGTGGCTTCATGGCTGTGATGTAACGCAGCTCACCTGAACAATATCCAGCACCATTCCAGCAGATACAGTTCCAAATCCTGCTAAAAGAAAAGGCACCAAAATCTGCAGAACCATAGCAAGCAGTGACTCCTTTGGCATATTCAGCACGTCTGCTCCTTCATCATCTTCCTCCTCGTTACTCGCCTCCTCCCCAGACAGTCTCCCGTCGGCGAGCATGGGCTCAGTCTCAGAGAAGCCTCCATCAGCACAGTCCGATAAAGTTAGAGAGGGCCGAGAGGTTCTCTCAAGGACCCGTCTGCCTTCGAGATGAGGAGCCTCTTGCCTGTAACCGTTCTGTGAGCCAGCCTCAGGTTTAGCGCAGGTATCAGCCATGGCCAGTCGCTCCTCCTGTAGTTTGGTATAACCAGTCGGGACCATAGTTTGAAAAATTGAGGCGATACGTGCTGAGGGTGCAGGTTTCAGGGAGAGAGCACTCCAACCACCACCTGCTCCACTCATACGCACCATCAAGCTAGAGCCCAGGGACTCTCCTAAAGCTCCGCCCAAATTCTGGATGCTCATGATGTGTTCTGGGTCTGCAGTGTCTCATATCGTGTCAAGTCTCAGGACACAGAGACAAAGTTGTTCACAATGGCTTTGCTGCAGCATCTGCATCAACGCTGGCTTCAGGGACACAGCCCTGTAAAGAAAACGCAGCAGGAAACAGGATCAACTGGTGAAACAGGAACAGAAAACATCAAGTTGAGTAAAACAGTCCTGGTTAAAGACATGCTACTTCAATCTAAAACTTTTTTTTAAGTTTGAACCTCACAAAGTCTCAGGTTAGGTATGTGGAGATGGACAGAGGTACTGTAAAAGTTTATCACTGCTAATGTTAAATTAATGTTGAACCATGTGTGTGAGTTCAGAGAGAGGAGCTGCATGTGCAGCTGTACTCCAAGGTCATCCCTGAGTCTGTGCCGAGAGGCCAAGGTCATCGTGCTGAGAAGTGTGTATGAAAACATCTCATGTGTTGTGTCCGGCGCAGGTCACTGTGACCAGGGCTCCCATTCAACTTGTGTGTAAGCCGGTGTGAACTCTGCCCTGCAAGTAAAGTGTGTTAAAACAGGAACAAACTCTTGGGGACTGTCGGGATGTGCAGCAAAACTGCCGACAGTCCTGCAGAACCTCACTGACCTACACAAGACGAGGTCAGTGAACAAGGCCAGGCTGATTCTGGTAGATTTTGATCATCCACTGCATGGTGAGTTCAAGTTGCTTCCATCTGGACGCAGGTGTCTGCTGCCCAGATGTTGGATGAACAGACTGAAAAACTAATTCATCCCTGCAGCGATCAGGCTTCTCAACGAACAGAGATGATTTCTGTATATTTTAATGTCTCAATGTCTTGTCTAGTGTGGATGTTTTATGTGCCGACACTGTGAAACAAATTGCCCCTTGGGGATAATAAAGTTTCTTGAACTTGGAATAAAAGCCTTACAACTTCAGCAACTGCAGAATATTTAGCAACTCATTCAGCAAGATTCAAATAACACTTTTTTTTTTTACACGAATCCAAGGAATGAATAATCTAAACCACAAGTATGAATTCTCTTCCTCTAAATTCACACTTAGACAGTGTTAGAGATGATCTTTTAAGACTTTCAGGAACTTTTTGTACACCTAAGTAAATGTTGTGGTTTAAGTGTAACATCAGATGATTTGCTGAAAAGTGATGAGTTCACGCCCATTTGGGATTTACAGAAATTGACAAGTCAAAACTTTTACTCCGAAGATTCATTTATGTTTTGGCCCTGTCTCCGTACAGGTGTTTGTCAAGCTGACAGTAATGTGGTAGTTTGTCAGGCTTCTCACACACCTTTAAGCATCATCTCTATTTCCTGGGAGGATCTTGTCCATTTCAAACGATGAAGACACTAACAAACGTTTCTCTGGTTATTCCACTTTCTCTAAGTACAGTCATTTTTCTTTCCCTTCCACTTGTTATATTTTTCACTTTCAGTAATTGATTAGGATTATACGATTAATCATAATATAATCATTAATATATGATGTAGCTTAGTGTGTTTGTGTATTACAGTTAGAAAAATTAAGTAGAGTTATTCATTTTGTGATGTAGTTTGTGTATTACAGTTAGAAAAATTAAATAGAATTATTCATTTTGTGATGTAGTTTGTGTATTACAGTTAGAAAAATTAAGTAGAATTATTCATTTTCTGATGTAGTTTGTGTATTACAGTTAGAATGATGTAGTTTGTGTATTACAGTTAGAAAAATTAAGTAGAATTATTCATTTTGTGATGTAGTTTGTGTATTACAGTTAGAAAAATTAAGTAGAATTATTCATTTTGTGATGTAGTTTGAAGGTTATCATTGGTTGAACAAACTGTGAAATAAGGGGCAGATATAATAAGATTTCATCTTCTTTCTGCTCCCTTCATTTTATCCTACTTGTATTCTTGTATCTGATGAAACTGTCTTGTATTGTTCTTTTAAAATGAATGAATAAACATCAAATCAAATCAAATCAAAATCAAGCCACTGATTGGTGCTGACTGGTCCAAGATGATAACATTTTTTAATGTATTTTGACAAAAACAAATACTTTTTAGTTAAAACATCTACAAAATCCTTCTCTTTGATAAATGTAAGGTTTTTATTCACCTCAGGCTCTACAGGCTTTAATGGAGTCTAGCCTTTATTTCTGATGATGTTCATATCATTTATCTGGATTCTTCCACTTCAATAAAAGCCCTCAACACATCTGAAATAGTGCACATTAATGTTTAGTCCTTGTTTACAGGGTCACACTGAAGTCAGTTTAATCTTATGAAACCATTTTCAATATTTGCCTTGGGTGTGTTAAAAGCATTACCGCTTTCATATGTCGCTTCACCTTTGCAAAAAGTGTCCAAATGTTGGCCATGAAGGATTTATGTGGACATGAGCATTGCATTGATTTCACATATCTGTCATCATCTGACATCGTCCATCTTTTATAGTCATTTAAATTCTTCTAGTTTTGTTTGGTTGAAAATAGGGCTTCCATTGCTAATTCAAGAACCATCCATGCTACTGCGTTCCAGTCTGTAGACATCATGGTGTGGACTCGAGTCGCATGACTTGGACTCGAGTCAGACTGACAGACTCATTAATACAGTACTATGATTTTAGTCTTGACTTGAAAATGTTCAGAGATTTATGATTTGACTTGGACTTAAAGCTGTTTACTTGAAAACACTTGATATTTTACCCATAATCTAAAGTTTAAAGACTATGATGAAATTAGTTCTAGGTTAGATATTTGAGCTCCACGGATTCAGCTGTGTCTTCTTCTTGTTCGATCCGATCTAGGCATCCTGATTTCAGTCAGCTGTGCTCAGTCTGCCCCCTCCTCCAATGTGCAAATGGTTCGCTTAGGGACTGTCAGTAAATTACTGACCCAAACATTTTTGAAAAAAATAAAAAAGCTTTCATGTCACGTGACCCACTGACACAAAACAGTCCAGCACTACAGCTGAGTCTCTACCTGGATATTATTGATCACAGAACTTGTTCTGGGCAATGAACATGCAGACTCTTCACTGTGTCATGTGGCCACCAGAGTTCTGGCAGTGCCTGCATGCAGTGCTGCAGTGGAGCCAGTTTTCAGCTATGGCAGCTTCATTACGGCCTCATTGTGCACAAATGACTGACAGACTTTTAGCCAGTTTGGTCTTTTGCAAATGCAGAGTAGTTAACTGAAATTCCTTAAAGTGCACATTCCCTGTTCATTGTTCAGTTCATGTATTTGTTTTGTTTCTCTCCGTCATGGACACATACAAACATATTGTATGTGTCCATGAGTTTGTTCCTAGATTGACTGTGATGGTTCTTTGTAATGTTCTGTGGAAATGTCAGCACTTTTTGTCTGGACATGGAGTTCTGCTTTTGCATTTTTCACTGAATGTTTGTTCTGGAAAATTATAGTTTAAAGGAAAACTATTCTTGCAGCTAAGTTTAACTGAACTGTGTGATGTAAAGGTGCCATTTTAGAATGACTTTTTTAAACACTTTGTAAGTTCAGTTGCACGTCACGTGTTTCATCGTGATTTTAGATAAATACAGATTTGAAAACCATCTATCATTTACATTTAACATGTAACTGCAACTTTGTTAAAAAGACTCTAAATGACTTAAAATTCAAAGTTTCAGACTTGAGACTTAACTTGACAGTTGTCTTTACTTGAGATTTGACTCGTGACTTGAGGATTAAGACTTGAGACTTACTTGAGACTTTCAAAACAATGACTTGGACCCAAGGGAACAAGCCGTCTCTGGATACTGAGTGGAGATTTAAAACTAATGTTGCCACTCTCTTCAAGTGACAATCTCTTTCACTTTTATTATTTTTATATTATTCGTTGTTAAAGCAATAATGCAGACCTGGTTTTGTCAGCAAATGGCTGAAAAGATCCACAATATGTCAACATTTAATGTCAAACAGGCACGGCTGACTTTCACGTTCACTCCTGACTACAACAAGAATGAGTGTGGCTATGAAAAAATAATGACACCTTCATCCAGCCGCCGTTTTTATAAAACACAATCCTTAAACCTCACTCTTCCACACAATCTGTCTTAATTTGCAGAAAGGCAACATTAGCAGAAGTAAATAATGAAGCATTTAACAGCCAAAAAGCTATTAACCGGTAATTATCTGAGTTTCTGAACCTAAAATGAGGTTGGCTCATGCACCATTTATTTGTTTGTGAAGTCAAAAATAACTATAAATTAATGCTTGAATGAATGTCAGTTTATTTAATGCACACATTTTAAGTCATATTTTTATGTGGCACTGGCAAGATGTGAATTTATTCTTTCTCGCATTCAATCAATAAATCTATAGTTCATAACAAAAAAATATGTAAAAGTGTGAATGCTGAATAATTGCTGAAATTAGCTAAAGAAGCTAAAACTGAGGCGTTGAAGGTAAAAGAAGCACACACTAGAAGCATATACAGTGTTAGATAAATGCAAAACACTGTTGAATTTCAAAGTATCTATTCCATTCTCTTCTAGTGGTAAGGGCAGTCGTCTCCCGATCGGAAAGTTGGCGGTTCGACTCCTGGGACCCACACCATGTGTCGTTGTGTCCTTGGGCAAGACACTTAACCCTGAGTTGCTCCCGGTAGGACTGGAAAGCACCTTGCATGGTAGTCTGCCGCCACCGGTTTATGAATGTGTGTAGCATTCAATATATGTGTAGCACTTTGAGATTTTCAGTAATGAAAAGTGCATTATAAATTGAATTAATTATTATTATTATTATAATAGCAACACAATAGCAGCTGAAAGCTGGGAGTAGCTAAAAGTAGCAAAATATTAGCTCAAGGTTAAATGAAACAAATAGTATGTAGCTACAAGCCAAAACACAGAACAAGCCTGCTGAGGCAACTGCTTGTAAAGAAAGTTCAATATTTAAAAAATACACATATAACAGTTACAAAAAATCTAAATTACAGCACTCGTCTCCTGAATGAGCTGAATGTTTTGAAATATATGAATGGCTAAAAAAAGCACAAAGTGAGTACAAGTGGTTAGACTGGAAAATAGTGTAGAGGAGAAAAACTCAAAACATGGAAAACACTAGCACAATACTACAAAATTATAAACACTGTAATATAAAAACATTTGAGACATGTTCAGATAATAAAACACAGTCATCCTTTTTAAGTCAAAGTTACTTCTTTAATTTTTCCAGCTTCTAGTGGACCTCTGTGGTTGTTAACAAATCAATCTTTATTACAGAATAAACTGTTGGAGGTGGTTGTTGCAAGCTGCAAACTGCACTTTAAAAGTCGCCTGCTTCATTTCACTCTGCCCTCTGTCCACCGTGACCTTTTCATCCAGAGGTTTTCTGGCTTTGCAATCACCTCACACCACATCCACCTGCCCTTCTGCCAAAGATACAAAGCCCCTTAACATGTGTGGACTGTTTAGTGTCTGAAGGTACTCGCTGCAAGGAAATCGTGAAGGCACACACACGTTTATCTCACATTCAGGGACATTTCATCCTCGCTTGCATCCATCAGGTTTCACATTGAAGCACCCCTGCCACTAAACAGCCTGAAGATAAAATCTGGATGAAATGAAAAGAAGACGGAGCTTGTGTTCTTCCTCCTCCTCCTCTACCTCCTCCAACGCACTGATAGCCTTTCAGTCAGCCACACAGATGTTTTACTTTCTTTCTTTTTTTTTTTTGCTCCATTTTGCAGCAGTTTTAGCAGATAAAGAACTTAAACCGTGTGTTTTAATCAATCTCTGAAGCAGTCTTCACCATAAACTCATCAAGTCTTCACACACACACATACACACACACACAGTTAGAGTGACAGGGCAGAGAGGACTTCAGGCAGCCAGTGTCTGCCTCGTCTGTCAAGCTAATCAGGCTTCTAGCTGCTGATAACAGAATCATTAGTGGTTCTCTCGACAACAGAAACCCCCTCACAACTGCACGGGCTCCAGTCGCACATTATTACCAAACATTATTGAATTTCCTGTACACTCTGCTGACAAGTCTAAGCAAAGCCGACTGGCGCTGTGCCTCGGGGGCGAAGCGGCTCAGTGCCTCCGATTTACCGTGGTCGTTTGGATGCAGAGTTCCAGCAGTGATGTGTTATTGTCCAACGCTTTACTTTTCTCATTTTACTTGTATTTATTATTTTATTGTACGCAGTGACTACGCCCCCAAGATGTTCTGCTATAGTTAAACAGCCTTCTTGTTGCTTTCGGCCCTCAAGCAAGTTGTTTACAAAAGACCTGCATGCTAAACTGGAGCAGTTAGCTCCTGTTATTAACAAAATAAAAATATGCAGCAGAAAAGAAGCACAAGACAGAGGAGTGAAGAACAATAGAGGTTCTTCTCATGTCTTTGCTTTGTGCTTTTCTTCACCGTCCACTTGTCAGGGATCTGGAAGTCAATTCACTGCAACGTATCGGAGAAAGTTTTAATTACAGCAAGAGGATGTGGGGGAGGGACGAGGCTGACTGGAGGAGAGGAAACTGCAGACACACGTTTCTGCATGCACCCAATGTGTTATTGCTACTTTGTGATAAAAATGATATATAAATCATGCATCCATGTGATGATATTATAGACTCGCTGTTCCTTGAAGGAGTGCACGTCACCTGCTGCGTTTGATGCCTGAGTCTTGGACTAACTGTTTATGATGAGAAAGAGACATTTTGATTGAACAAAAATGGAGCAAGTTTTATGCAGTGCTGTGAGTTGTCTTAAAAATTTATTAGCAATTAAAGTACATGTTGGGATTGAGGGAGTGGTGGCACAGAGGTTAGAGAAGGTGGGCCTGTGATCAGAAGATCGCTGGTTCAACTCCCGGCACAGACAACATCAAAATGTGGATGTGTGATTGACTACAGTGACATTCTCTACATGAATGCTCCTACAAGCACCCTGCAGATGTTGGATGTTGTCTATCATGGTGCACTAAGATTCATAACTGGCTGTGATTATCATACCCACCACTGCACCCTGTATTCACTGGTTAACTGGACATCATTAACCTCACGCAGACTCTTCCACTGGTACATTTTCATCTTTAAATCACTTCTTGGTCTGCTGCCCTCATACATCTCCTCCTACATGTCTTTGCGTGAGTGCAGCTACAGCGTGCGCTCTCAGGACATGATTACCTGCAGTGTTCCCTCAGTGAGGACTGAACTTGGCAAAAGGGCCTTCTCCTACTCCGCTCCTGTTTTGGAATATCTTACAAAAAGATCTGAAGCTCTCGACCTTGACCTCTCTAAATGGCTTCAAGCATCTGTTGGACTCCTGGCAAGAACCAATGCAGACATGTTCCTGTTTTTAGTTTTCTACAGTTGCCTTATAATCTAGCTGTTTTTGCTACTTTTTTAACCATCTTATTTTAATTTGTAAAAAAAAAAAAAATCTGTATGTCTCTTTTATGATCGTCTATTGTTGTCGTTGTTGTCCACTGTTGTCATCACTCTGTTAAAATTGGGTCTCTTGTAAATGAGTCCTCGAGGCTCAATGGGATTAACCTGTCTAAATAATGGTTGCATGAATGAATGAAGTACCCACACCTGCCTCCACCTGCCCTTGAGCAAGGCCCTTAACCCACATCTGCTCCCTCTGGGCACCCTATAGCAGCACTCTCCCCCACACAGAGGGCTGTGGTAGCTCGGTGGTCTGTGGCTGCGTCAGGAAGGGCATCTGACGTAAAAACAATTGCCAAGTCTTCGTGTGACTTATAGTTCACTGTGGCGACCCCTGAAGAAAGGAGCAGCCGAAAGAAGAAGAAGATGAAAAAAGTACATGTTGGGAACACCAAATTTGAGCTCGTATTACTGAAAAATTCACTAGTTATAGCCATTTTGTCATGATCCACATTCACGTTCATCTGGTTTTAGTTCAATGTTTATTTTCATAGTAAAGTGTGTTCTGATCAGTCTTCTTCCTGCCTTCCTGTGCTGCAGCTAATTAAGCTAGATTTCATCCACCTGTTGCAGCCAGTATATAAGTCCCAGCCTCACTCTCAGTCTCTGCCAGATTTATGAAAAGGTTATCCTGAGTAGTTATCCAGCATTCATGTCTAGTCTTGCTCTCCTCGTCTCGATTCTGGTTCTGTTTCATGGATTAAAGATTCCTGCCTGCTCCCTTCTTGGATACTCCTCTGCCTCAGCTCTTCTGGTTCTGACCTCGGACCTCACCTCTGGATTCTGCCTTGTGTTTTTGCCCCTGAACGGATCTCTCCACCCATCTGCCTCCTGGAAACTGACCCACGCCTGTGTACCCCAACCAAGTAAGACGCCTGCTCCTCTTAACCTGTTTCTCTCTTCTGAATTATTGTGCATGACCTTGGATTGGAACTCGGATAACCCATGGACTAAAAAGTCCATCTGGATCAAGCATCACAAACACAAAAGTGATCGTGGACTACATCTAAGACGCTCAACGTCTAACTGGAAGTCAACCCGGAATAAACAAACTCTGAGAAGGTTAGTTGACTCATTCAAAGTCAAAGCCTCCCCTCTGTTCACCCCAGTTGCTAACCTTCTCCTCTCCTGTTTAGAGCTCCTGTTTCCGGTGACCTGTGAAACCCGATCCAGCCTTCTATTTCATAATAAACATTTTAAAACTTCTCAGAGTGTTGGCAATTTAGTGAAACTCAAACCCTCAATCATTACACATTTTTTGGGTTTTGCTAATACTATTAGTTAAGACAATCGTCTTGAATGGAACTGATTCAAAAAGTAAAAGTTACGTGTACACAGTGATTACGTTCTAGAATCCACTGGCACGTGAGATATTTTGCTGACAGGTAGACAGAGTTGACTCAAAGAGTTAAAGGCAAAGTTTGAAAAACGGGTCTTCGCTCAAGTTGTGTATTGAAGATCAGTCAGAATCGAGCTGCTTGTCTGCTTTGTCGTTCATTTCACGTTCAGTTATTTGATTTATAAAGTAGCCTACTTAACACATTTATTGAAATCTATTAAAGTGCTTATCAAAGAAGAATGTATTAGTTTAATATCTTGTAATTAGCTGTAAACTCAATCCATTTTAGTCTGATTTGCTGCGTGAAAACTAGCTGGACAAATGGAGGCTGCAGGGTTATGCTGTGGGAGTTTCCTCCCACTGTCCAAAACCCTGCATGGTGGGGTAATCAAAGACTGAATTGACCTTATGAGTGAGAGACTGAGTGAGTGTGGCAGGTTGTCTGTCTTGTGTGTTGTGCTCTGTGATGGACTGGGGACCTGTCCAGAGTGTACCCCACCACTCATCTGTTGACAGCATGGAGACATGCACCGGTTCCCTATCATCCTAAACATCACAAAGAGGGGACAGAAAGTGAGCAAGGGGGAGTGGAGGAGTGGAGAAGAAAAGAAGTGGCATGCTATGAGAAAAAAATATATAGCAGAAGAGATTTTAAAATGTCTCAAAGGGATTTCCTTAAGAAATAGAAGAAAAACAACCCAGGACCTGCCGATGTCCTATTTTTCTGTGGATCGTCTACTGTGTGCCAAATTTTCAGCTTATACCTCTTTTAAAATCAACTTGTACAGAAACACATTTTCATGCCATGCTGTGCTATTTTGACATTTTCAGCAACAAAATAAGTTGCAAGAAATAGTTTGTGTGACAAGCTGTTAGAATTTCCTTCTATATTTGCAAAAAAAAAACGTTATTTTCTTTGCCAAAATATATTTTAATGTGCAGACAAAAGAATGTTACTATTTAAACTAACTTGCCCTTATATGATTAATCAATAAAACACTGTCATCTGAAAAAGACTAAACAGACTCCAATGTGAAGTGCGGCTCAGCTGCTCTTATTCTCTATATTGTGTAAAAAATAAAAATCAGACTGAGTGGAGAAAACCTGGGAGCGAACTGTCAGTGACTTGTAGAAAATGATGCCTGGTTCAAACAGAGTGCAAATGTAGATCCTGCTGAGAGCATCTGATAATAAAATGGATTGGAAGTTAAAAAGCAAAATAAACCAGAAGAAAAACTTTGTTAAAGATGATGATTTTACATAAACACAAACCGGATTCCAAAAAAGTTGGGACATTAATTGTGAATAAAAACTGAATGCAATGATGTGGAGGTATGAACATCTAATATTTTATTCGTAATAGAACATAGATGACAGATCAAAAGTTTAATCTGAGTAAATGTAAAATTTTAAAGGAAAAATACGTTGATTCAAAATTCAGTGTCAACAAATCCCAAAAGTTGGGACAAGTAGCAATAAGTGGCTGGAAAAAGGAAATTGAGCATATAACAAACAGCTGGAAGACCAATTAACACTAATTAGGTCAATTGACAACATGATTGGGTATAAAAAGAGCTTCTCAGAGTGTCAGTGTCTCTCAGAAGCCAAGATGGTAAGAGGATCACCAATTCCACCATTGTTGCACAGAAAGATAGTGCAGCAATACCAGAATGGTGTTACCCAGCGTAAAATAGCAAAGACTTTTAAGTTATCATCATCAACCGTGCATAACATCATCAAAAGATTCAGAGAATCTGGAACAATCGCTGTGCGTAAGGGTCAAGGCCGTAAAACTCTACTGGATGCTCGTGATCTCCGGGCCCTTAAACGTCACTGCACCTCAAACAGGAATGCCACTGTCAAGGAAATAACAGAATGGGCTCAGGAATACTTCCAGAAAGCATTGTCAGTGAACACAATCCACCGTGCCATCCACCGTTGCCAGCTGAAACTCTACAGTGCAAAGAGGAAGCCATTTCTAAGCAAGCTCCACAAGCTCAGACGTTTGCACTGGGCCAGGGGTCATTTAAAATGGAGTGTGGCAAAATGGAAGACTGTTCTGTGGTCAGATGAGTCACGATTTGAAGTTCTTTATGGAACACTGGGACGCCATGTCATCCGGACCAGAGAGGACAAGGATAGCCCAAGTTGTTATCAACGCTCCGTTCAGAAGCCTGCATCACTGATGGTATGGGGTTGCATGAGCGCTTGTGGCATGGGCAGCTTGCATGTCTGGAAAGGCACCATTAATGCAGAGAACTATGTTCAGGTTCTAGAACAACATATGCTCCATCTAGACGTCATCTCTTTCAGGGAAGACCCTGCATTTTTCAACAAGATAATGCCAGACCACATTCTGCAGCAATCACAACATCATGGCTACGTAGGAGAAGGATCCGGTACTGAAATGTCCAGCCTGCAGTCCAGATCTTTCACCTATAGAGAACATTTGGTGCATCATAAAGAGGAAGGTGTGACAAAGAAGGCCCAAGACGATTGAACAGTTAGAGGCCTGTATTAGACATGAATGGGAGAGCATTCCTATTTCTAAACTTGAGAAACTGGTCTCCTCTGTCCCCAGACGTCTGTTGAGTGTTGTAAGAAGAAGGGGGGATGCCACACAGTGGTAAAAATGGACTTGTCCCAACTTTTTGGGGATTTGTTGACGCCATGAAATTTTGAAACAACATATTTTTCCCTTAAAATGATCCATTCTCTCAGTTTAAACATTTGATCTGTGATTTGTGTTCTATTCTGAATAAAATATTGGCACCTCCCCATCATTGCATTCAGTTTTTATTCACAATTTGTTTAGTGTCCCAACTTTTTTTGGAATCCGGTGTGTACACCCCACCAGTGAAAGAGCAAATAATGTTTTAGCCTGTGTCTGTATGTATCTCACGAACCACTTGATGGATTTCAATGAAACTAAAAGTAATCATCGAGTGTCCTTGAGTGCCATGAAAGGTGCCTTCAAATAAAATGTATTATTATTATTACATCTACAACTGGATACATTGACGAATTTGCAAATACTGAGCTATAGGTGGATGTGGTAGCTGAGTGTTATCCTTACACACTCTGAGCACGAACAGCTCTTGGGAGATCTGGGACTACTGCATAAGATTGTACACATTTGTGCAAGGTTTTACCAACGTGGCTATGAAAAGGTGATGGGTGATAAGCATTCCTTCAAGCTATGTTAAGTACAAATGTATTTCAAATCTATGTGACAGTTCCTGTACATTTCTTCAGATTTACTTCTGATTTGACCCTCAGCTTTCAATCATTTTATGAGCATTCGTGTGTCATGGTGTTACAAAAAAATCACCCAGAATGAAACAAGTTATCCAACATGAGCTGGAACCGGTGACCTCTGCCTGGAACAAAAAGCTTCGATCACAACCAGAGACAGTCGGAGAGCTGCTAATAGCTGTCCTTCCCCACAAAGGGAATACTTGATGTTGCAGAAAAACGTCTCAGGTCGCATGGCTTCAAAGTCACTGCCTTCCTCACAGCCTTCAGCTCAACCTGAGTTTAAGTACCGGTAGATGCAATCAAACTGAATTCACGCAGGATGCAAAATTCCTCCAGACAGCAGCTTTAGCTCTGTCTGCAGACTTTAAGTGCACTTAGTGGGCAAGCTAAACAAGTGTGGCATATACTGTATAAGTGAAGGCATTTTTGTTGTTGTTTGTTTTGTTTTTTTTACTTTTTAAAGAGCAACCTTACCTGAAAAATGTTGCAGTTTAGTGCAAATGTGGCTCAGGATGTGGGAAGTAATTTAATCAGCACTCACGGAACGGGTGGTGCTAAATTCATCACGCCTTTACTTGTTAAAGGAGGGCAATACTGCGGCATTAGGAAGAGAACAGTGAAAATACTACTGCTCTTTTCTTCTTGACATTTAAGCCATTGACAACTTTATACTCTTAACTGAGTGCATGCTGAGTCAGCCTTCACACTAATATTTTACTGTTTTCAGTTTTTTTTCCTGGACAGTTTTTTTGCAGTCAGTTCACTTTGAGCTGTTTTGGTCATTCATGCATTAAAACAATCAGCTCATTCAGGAGATGGGTGGTACGACTTTAGTTATTTTTCTAACTTTTATACTCTTCACAATATTTAACTTTGTGAAAACTAAAGAAATACAATGTGCAATCATTATTTTCTTTATCAACATTGATCTCTTTGGAATCTGCCTCATTGTTTGCATTGTTTTATATTCCTGTGATACTTTTAGCTTTTAGCTAGAATTTTCCTGCTTTTACCTACCTTTTGCTAGTTGTTGTTTTTATTTTGTTACTTTTAGCATTGTTCTACTTTTGATTCTTAGCTACTATTATGATTTGAAATTTCTGATGTTTTGCTATCTTTACCCTTTAATCTGCCACTTGGGAGCACAAGCCAGTGTAGCTCTTGTGCCGGTCCCAAGCCTGGGTAAACGATAATGGTTGTGTCAGGATGGAAGGGCACTTTTATAAGACACTTTTGCCTAAACTAACATACAAGTTCAAGTGACACCATACCTGATTGATCAAGGCCCAGGTTGACAACTTGTCCTTGAATGTACAAGGGCTCAGCCCATAATATGATAAATGTCTGGAGATGAGAGTCCGATAGTTGAACTTCATGTTATAGGACCAACGTGGTTTTAATTCTTGTCGAGAAACACTGAACCGACACAAACTTTGCAAGTGTTTTTCAAGATGCATGGGAGTTTGCCTTGGTCTTGGCATGCTTGATTGACTTGGAGAAGGCTTTTGGTCATGAGCAAATTTTGGATTTTTACAGTTGCTTTTTGCATTTCAGCCTGTCACTGTACCCCCTCTAACTGCGGGGATAACGACAGGAAAAGGTAGAGAGCTGGAAGACATGATGCAGAGAAGAAAGGTAGATGTTCTATGTGTCCAAGAGACCAAGTGGAAGGGCAGCAGGACTTGCAGCATTGAAGCAGGGTTCAAACTTTTACCATGGTGTGGATAGAAAGAGAAATGGAGTAGGGGTGGCACTGAAACAGGACTTAGCATTGAATGTAGTAGAGGTGAAAAGAGTGTCAGATAGGGTGATATGTCTGAAGGTAGAAGTAGAAGGTCTGATGTTAGATGTTGTCAGTGGTTATGCTCCACATATTGGATGTAATGTAGAAAAGAAAGATACATTTTGGAAGGATCTGGATGACGTGGATGGAAACAGAGAGGATGACGAAGTGCATGTCATTGAAAACTGACATGCACTTCATAAAGCAACAGCTAAAAACGTACATTCTTCGCAAATAAAAGAAAAAGAAATGCTCCCCGCTCTTTGTGCACATTTTACATTAAGTCTGAATCCAAGGCCTTGGCACTGAGACTGATACACAAAACCCTTTCCTTCTAAATTAATCCAGCAAGAATGCCAATGATTTGCCTTCTAACCATTAGTGTGGGA
>JBBPBX010008564.1:0-11798 GCA_038048925.1 Garcialebias charrua
TATATATATATATATATATATATATATATATATATATACATATATATATATATATATATATATATATATATATATATATAGGAGCCAAGATGGTGTAGTGGTTAGGGCGTTTGACTTGGGACCCGAAGGACGCGGGTTCGCGTCCCGGCCACTACACATCTTGGGGTGTCTATGAGTGCACACCTATTTCTCCAGCTCCCCGAGCGCCTTCTATGGCTGCTCACTGCACCGCCTGGTAGGTGGTTGGGTTAAATGCAGAGACGAATTTCGTCTGTGTATGGGAAACATACGCAGATGACAAGCTTAGACAATTATTATTATTATTATTATTATATATATAAAGGCTTTTTACATCCTTCCCACACTCTTGCAATGTTCTAAAAAATATCTAAAAGAGCAAAGAATGTCATTTCAGCTCCCTGCCTCCTCTGCTCTTGGCCATGCCCACTTCTCCTTTCTGCATGGTGAACAGCTGATCAGCTGCAGCAGGAAGTTTATCCTGCAGTATGGGCTGCACAAAGGTGCAGGAGGTGCTAAATATTTTAAATTTATTTATTTTAAATAAAAATTATATGCCGATCGTGCGGCTCATCCATCAATCAGCCAATTGTGTGTCATGTCCACTCTTATTTTGAAAAACCGCGATAGAGTGAGTCACGAAGTAGCGAGGAACTACTGTATTGGACTAAATATTTTCATTCATTCAAACTTTATACAGGTTAGTCTCACTGAGCCTCGAGGACTCATTTACAAGAGAGACCTGTTTGTTTTGTTTTACAAAGAATGATGACAACAGTAGACAATCATAAAAAACGCATATAAATTGAAAAAAATTAATGGAAGAAACTTATATAAAAAATAAAAATAAAATAAAAAACGGACAAATTTTAAAGCGATGTAATATACTAAAAACAGGAACATGTCTGCATTGGTTTTTGCCATGCAGATGTTTGAATATCGAGGTATATATCGTATATCGCGATTTATCTTTAAAAAATTTGAGACATTAATTTTGGGTCCATATCGCTCAGCCCTATAGCCCGTGGCCTAAAAATGCAAGTTGCGCCTTGTGTTGCAGGTTCCATTACCTCCACAGTTAATTAACTTTAGCCACCATGAAAATGGCTGTTACTGTCAGCTAAAATTTGGTGTTGTAGTAGCTGAGAATCATCCTCAACCCATTCTCTGAGTGTTAACAGATCATGCAGTATGAGTCTATGCATAAAGTCATTGACACGGTTTGACCAAAATGGCACTTTGTTATCATGTGTGCTCTCTGAGCGTGCTCCACCTCAGAGTTCAGTAATGGTCTGCTTTACTGACATCTCACTAACAGAAGCAGGGAGGATCACAGGAGTCTGTCTCATACCGTCGCTCTTTTCTTTGCTCTTGTCCGTCTGCCGCAGCCAAAAGTTAACATGCTGATCATCCAGCAGAGACAGACAGAGGACCATGGTCAGCAGGTTGAAGAAGTTGTAGTTCCCAGACAGAATGATGAGAACTTGAAGAAACACCTACTTGATAGGAGAAAAAAGTATCAAATTACAAAAAGCTCAGTTTTGTATTTTATGGTTGAGCTGGTGAGTTTCAACTCGCCTGCATGTAAAAAGCTCCGAGTCGCAGCCTGCGCAGCGGACTGAAGAACAGTAAAGGTACGGGGATCTCGATAACATAGGTTCCCACCACACTCAGCTTCTGCCACCAGACTGGCAACTGGTGAGCAAACCAGGCCAGAGGCGTGGGGATACACTGTGTCTCGTAGTGATACGTCAAAGCTGTTCAACAACAAAAAAAAAAAAGCGAGCTGGGAACAATTAAAATCAATAAATTAAAGTGTATGTGACATCATCTTCCTACTCTGGCATAAAATGTTACAAGATATATATCTTGTATCATTCAACTATGTTTGTTTTTGCAAACAAAATGATAAATTAATTTAATTTTGATTTAAAAGTGATTTTTTAACTTCGCGCCGTGTTTATTCACAGGAAATCCGATTACACGCGAATGCAACATCTGTGACGTAGGAAGGAGAAGCTCAGTTCGCGGCTGCAATGATAACGCAGATTTATTTTCTGCACGTTCGCCAATTTTTTTGGTAAAACTTGAAAAATGCCGTTACGTTGTGTCGCATTTGGGTGTTCTAATATCATCAGTGAACAAGTGAGCCTTTTCACTTTCCCAAAAGATGAAATACTTCGTCTGGGAATGGAATAAATAAAGCTGCCGCCCCCTCGGAGCTCCCTCGCTTCCTGAAAAGGTAAGACTCAATTAAATACGGGTGCAGACCTAAACTAGAACCTGCTGTTTCTGCTCATCTAACTTTCTGCTTCCCAAACTGAAGACAAATAGCTCAAATCTTAACTTAGATTGATAAATTAGTCATTTTATTTATTGTCTGGCATGAATATGTAAAAGGGGTGTTCTAAAGACGTTCTCCCTACGTCACAGATGTTGCATTCGCGTGTAGTCGGATGTCCCGTGAAGAAACACGGTTTTTAATTTTAAACTCACTTTGAAAGGAATTTTCATTAATTTATCATTTTGTTTGCAAAAACGAACATAGTTGAATGATATGCTGGTGAAGATTCTCAAGTCATCCAGGACATGATAAAATCAAAACAAGCATTCAATACAAAAACAACTGAACTTTATTTGTTACAGAAAACGTTTCACCCTCTATCCAAAGGGCGTTTTCAATTCAAAGAGCAGGCTGTGTGACCGTGAAGTTATAAACAGGCTGAGAATGACATGCACCAACCTACAGTATGTAAATTGCAAGCGGAGATAACGCCCACACATACATAGTTGAATGATACAAGATATATATCTTGTAACATTTTATGCAGAGTAGGAAGATGATGTCACATACACTTTAACCTAATCAAGTTCTGTTTATGAAACTCATGCGTAGGCTTTTGGAAAATAAATGTTGCCATGGAGAGGGGACATGAACCTGAACTCGTACCTGTGAGACCCCACCACGTGGGACATCGTGATGTCAGCTTCACAACGCCAGAGGCAAACATCAGCCTGAAGAGCAGCCAGCGAATCAGCCAAAAGGTCACCCGATCGTACTCCCGGACCGCCCTGGAGCCCCTGATGAATGTCAGCGGAGCAACAAGGATACAGAGGAACCCCGTCTCCAACAGCAGGTTGTCCCTGATATGACAGGAAGAAAATGTCACCACAGACAGANAAGCAACAATAATTAAACTTTACCAAAAAGTGGCTTGAATATAATATTACCCAGCTAGCCAGCCATCCAACAATTTGTGGATTTGGATGTACATTTGTGGTTTGGTTGTGGGGTCAAAGCTCTCTGACTCTTTCTGTAGGCGCCCAAGGAATACCAAGTCCAGATAGAATGATCCCTCCAGCAAGTTTGGGTCCTCACTGGTATTGCCTCTCAGTGGGATGTGCCCAGAAATTTTCCAGCACCAAGCACCCAGGAAGCATCCTAATCAGAAGACTGAACCACATCAGTTGACTCCTTTTAGAAAGAAAGAGCAGCACGTTTTCTCCAAACATCTCCCAGATAATGGCGCTGCTCTCCTTCTCTCTGAGGTTAAGCCCAGCCCCCCTGTGCAGGAGGCTGATTTGAAAGGCTTGTATCCAGAATGTTGTTCTTTTGGTCACATTTCATAACTCATGGTGAGGTTTGGAACAGAGATGGACCAGTAAATTAAAAGTTTCCTTCCCCACAACATACTGGACTTTCCACTTGAGGTAGAGCCTCACCCCTATTAAAAAAATAAAACAAATGTCTTTTCCAGTTCAGAACCATAGTCTCAGACTGAAGGCTGGTTTACAATCCATGAGAGGTAAAATATTGCGTCTCCCTGACGTGTGCGTGACAGAAATAGCAGATTTTTCTACTCGTACCCCCTGCTGAGACCCCATCTTGTGCATTGCCCCTGATCAGAACATGTTTCCTACAGTGTATGTGACAAGCGTTATATGATTGGTTGTGGGTGTTTTTGTTTATACTAAGAGGCTACAAAGTCATCATTACAACTGTTCTAGCAACATTGGTAAAGAAAGTAAAACTTCTAGTCAAAAGAACTTCTAAAAGAAGATCAGACAGTTTTTGTGCATGCAGGAGACAGCATGGCGAACCAGTCGCTCTCCATGGTTGTGCTGACCGAGAGAGAGTACCTGTCCCCAGCAGCTGTAAAGGTGGCAGCATAGAGTCAGAGTCAGAGAGTCAGATAATCTTTATTGTCATTTGCACCACATGTGGTACATGTGATCAAACGAGATTATGTACACAGGGTCCCAGTTACATCCAACAATACAATGAGAAGAACAGTAATAACATCTAAGATATAAACTAAGAAAAACACCAACCAAAAGCACACCAAGCACCAACACCACAAAAAAACACTACTCCGAACAGCAGCACGAACACGAGTCCGCATGAGAGATGGGCCATGTTATCACAATTTTCCCATGTCGGAAGTGTTGACGACAGTCTTTTTTGTGAAGAAAAAAAAATGGGATGACTTATCAGCTCTTTATCTTTGAGTATGAATTAACCATGTCAAAAGGCTTTTCTGACATCACATCAGCAAATTCCAACGTCTAAAAGTTTTGTGATGCACAACCAGAACTTTAGAGGAGCTGACTCTCATACTGGACACTTTACACTCAGCTGCGAATGGTCCAGGGCATGCTGAGGGTCATGGCCATAAAAGAAGCCACAAAAAACACATATATTACCAAAAGCAGATATGAGACCCTGAGATTTCCAAACCAGTTACCATTATATGTCCATGACAATACTTTGAGATCCTGTCCATTGACACTGCACAGAGGAATGAAGACGAGGGGAAGCCCTGGCAAAGTCCAACTCTTATGAACAACAAACTTGGCTTTGTGCTGAGAATACAGACACAGATCTTCAAGGTATTTAAAACATGCCCTGGCAGCAGCACTGGGGTGGACAAGATTCTCCCCGAGATGTTAAAGGCTGCAGAATCTATTATGCAGTGGTCTTAATCCTGGTCCTGGATGGCCATGCATGTTTTAGATATTTCTTAGCTCTTCAGCATGTCTTTGAGTGCTACAGAAGCCTGTTAATCACTCATTCATTTAAATCAGGTGTGTCAAAGCAAAGAAACATGTAAAACATGCAGGATAGGGACCCTCCAGAGTCAGGATTAGGGACCACTTCTTTAAGATTTTGATGTATTAATATTGCAGCTTGTAAAATAAATCAAAAGGTTCTAAAAAAAAAAAAAAACTTTGAGTTTATTTGAGAGATAAAATCTGACCTGAAGTTTCACTGAAGCTACAAATGTTGAAAGTTTTCCACACAGTAATAACAAAGCAAAGAGTGTCATAAAATAAAACCTGATTTGAATTTTGATTTCTCTGCATCATAACACTTCAGTCACTTAACTGTCAACATATCGGGCCCTTTTGCCACGGTTAGGTGTCAACATGACTTTTGGGACATTTAAATGTCATTAATTATTTTCATTTTCACTTGATCTCTGCTTTGGGGATAAGCTGTTTGCAGAGTGCTTGAACTGTCTAGACAGCTGTAATTATGTGACCAAAACAACATTTCACCAGCAAAAATCCTAGTCGTGTTCTGCACCACAGGCTGCAACAACTAACTACTGAGAAACAACTGATTTTCTCAGAAACACAAAGAAAGCAGAAAAGTGGGATGCAGGTAAGTTTTAATAGCTGTTGTGATCCTATTAATATTAATTTGCATTGCATACTTGAAAGGACTGAGCACTAAATGTCCACCATCTTTCTTCAAAATCTTTTTAAAGTTTGAAATAAAGCAAAAAAGATACAAATTGTGCTTTTCCCAAAATTAACTGCCAGAATTAATAGTTGAATTTTGTTTTTACCGTGCATTTATACAATATATTATGACAACTATTGTGCAAAAAAAATTCTGAACATTAAATACTTTGGAACAGAAATATGTTGACTTTCTTTTTCAATACTACATTTTTTTAGTGCACCAAACAGAATGTATGAGGTTTGCAGAATTAAATGGTTCAGAAGTGCTAATCTTTCCTTAATGTGTGTGTCCAGATTATATCTTTTGCAGCCAAACAAAAGTTAGAAACAGAAGCAAAAATGTTCACAAAAAAATGTTATCTGGTTAAAAAATATAATTTCATAAAATTACTGTTAGAAGCCCACATTTTTATTTGTAGGCACGGTAAAAAGTTCCTTCCTTTAAGGATGTTTTTTTTTTTTTTACAACTTCACAGTTTATAGGGGGGTGGGATATAGTTTATGCTCTGCTTCACTGTTGGTATTTCACATTTTATTAATCAGACTTTATATCTCTAACTAGTCCAAATTTGTTTTTTAATCAATCTTCCTACTCTGCACTTATTTATAACAGAACTTCAATATACATACAGAGCAGCAGAGTAGGTTTGAAGAAAAGTGGTTACATTTGTTCACTCAGTAATCTAAGAAAAATAAAATTAAAATGTAATCTGTCAACTTTTTTATAATACAAACTAATTTTGCAGTGAATTGAAGCTCTGCTGGAGTTTGGTTAGAAGTGTTCATCTGTTTTACAACTTTTTTGATGTCACTTAAATCAGACTTTCTGTAAAGAGAGTAGCAAAGTTAAGGCCGGCGCAGAGCTCCGCGCTCCAGCGAGCGCCACGCCCCGTTGTGTGTGTGCGGCGCTCGCACGCGCCTTGCACAAGTCTTTGAACGGTTGCGCGAACGCGCCAAGCTCCAAATTTACGACCACGTACGCGATGCGCGGTGTCTGACCAATCAGCGACCTCAGTTCAGTCCCCTCCGCGTGCAGCTGCTCAAGGAGAGGTGAGCATTTTTAGCAGAGCTCTTCCCGGTGAACAGGCGTGCACAGAATGCACCGTGTGTGGCGTCTAGGGAGGATGCTGAGCTCTGCATCGGGCTTTAGTTTGCAACTAATCAGAATCAGAATCAGGTTTATTGGCCAAGTATGTTGACACACACAAAAAAATTGTTTCCGGCTGAAAATGTCTCTCTAAATCAGTAGAAATTAGGCCTTGCATCTCAGAATTTGCACAGAACAATGTTACGCATTTACAATAATACTTGTACTTGCTCACAAGTTCATTGTCAGGTATGATCAGGTAACAAAACACCTACTTTTAGGGTAAGTGTTGAAAACTGCAAATTTAATCTAAAACGGCCCAGTTTGCTCTGGTTGTGAGCAAAAGCTGTCATAGAAAAATGAAAGCAAATATAAGGACTGGCAATAATTAGTGTGTTTCTTTATTCTAATTAGCAATTTCAAGCTTCAAAATAAAATGTCTTTGTTCAACAGTCTTCATTGTTTGTACTGCATAAAGGGTTTCTTATTTCAGGACAACAGTAGCTACAATAATAAATAACAAATGTTTCATTTATAGTGTGAACCAACCGATTAATCTACTAATATTTCATTGTCAAACAATCAAATTAATTTTTTAAGTGAAAAGTAACCAACAGGTTAATAAACATCAATTAATAGTTTTGTGAAACAACATTTTTGTAAAGAAAATAATTGTGCTTTAGGAACCTGAAGCAATCCTTCAAACGTCATGACAAGAGAATTTCAGACTTTGCAGGATAGTAAAACTTGCACATGCAAAACCAAACACTAGGGATGCACAATATTATCGGCATGGTATCGGCTGATATTAGCGTTGAAGTTGAAAATCGGACATCGGGCATTCCATCAAAATAACGCCGTTATAAAGGATGTTGTTTTTTGCTGTATGTTGACTCACTGACAAGGATGCCTGCAGTGCCGGCACAATGTGATGACATTGCACGCGCCTACCTGATTTGAGGGCGGAGAGGAAAATTAAAAATGTCGGCAGTGTGGAATTTCATTTAATTTGTTTTATTTTTTCTTTTATTTTTTGAGTATATTGGATTCCAAAGATTTTTGGATGAGGTTGAGCCTCGCTACATCTTCCCCAGTCGGAGATATTTTTCTGACTTAACGTTACCCGAGTAACAAGCCGTCATTTCCGACATCATTGAGAAGCTAATAACCAATAGCGCTTGGGTGAGTTTTACCACAGACATTTGGACGTCATGTGTTAGTCCCGTTAGCATGATTAGTCTTATGGCACAATGGATCGACAAAAACTTTGAACTTATAAAGGCTGTCTATTCACAGGAGTGCAGAGGATCCCACACTGCAGCGAGGAGCCTGGGAAAAGCCTCCACAACTTAATGAGACAGCATCGCAGATTACTAATGCTTATAAATAATATTTAACATTTTATTTAGTATAAGTTAACGTTCTTTGCATTCGACTGTTACTGAATATATGTCACCAGCTCTTACAGCTATTACACATTTTTTTGTTGCAAATTAGCCTAAGAGGGCTAAGTTCTGACAAAGGAAAGTTTATAAAAATATTGGTATCAGTTAAATAAGTTTTAATATTTTGGCATATCGGATATCGGCCAAAAATCCAATATCGTGCATCCCTACAAAATACATTTATTTGATAAGATTGTTCAGTCTTTTTAATTACTGTACTGAGAAACTTAACTAACACCTGCTAACTTTGGAAGATGTAAACCAAGCAGCCATAACATTACAAACACTTAGTAAACATTAAGACCTACATTTAACATCAAATCAACAAGTCATAGCATTAGATTAGCATTATATGTTTTATGTCCAGATCTTTGGGTCCTATCAGATTTTAATTTAGAGCATTTGGAAGTTTTTGTTGTGATGTTTGGCCATGTTCAGCACTTGCACTAACATCCTGAAAGATGTGATTGATTGCAATCAGATACAGTAGTACTAAATTTTGATGTGATCATTCTCTAAACTGGACCTTTTCTATTCACTAATATTGTATTGTCTTTTCTCAGACACCCTGAGCCTGTTGGACCTCCTAATGGACTGATGAGAGACGACAGAATTAGCAGAACTACAACCTGGATGTCTCGGGCAGAGGGTTAGTCCATTATCTGTTGGCTGATTACAACTAGAACAACCAGCCTGGAAACATTCTGAAGACAACCCATTTTGTTTTAATTGTTGTTCTTTTGTGGCTAAGTTTTAATGAACTGTTTATGAATCCTATGAAATGTTGTATCCAACAGAGTGGACTGTAAGATGCAGTGTGGTGAGTTTCTCTTTACTTTGCTCATCACTGTAAGTTATAATGTATATAATATCAACAACAAGACAACCATGTTGTTAATTTGCATTATATTCACCTAAATAAATATAGGACTGATGTGAAATTCTAATGATGTAACACAGTAGTGGGTTTTTACAGGTTGAAATTTACATTTCTTTTCTTTAACACTGAACCCTGTGAAGTAATTATTTCATGATCCTTTTTTCATGTAAGTAAGGAGATAATGCTGCAAAACTATGACCCAAAAGGCTAAAAATTGTCTTTATTACAAAGTTATCCATTAGTTCAGGAGTCTGAATGTGTTATAGTTTCTACAGAAACATCAGCAGGCTACAGTGCCGTGACTGATAGTGAAAAAATATATAAATGACAAGATGAGCATGGCCTTTGAGTTTTCAGCAGGTTTTGTTTGCTGTCAGATTTGGACTGACAATATCATTTATTTCCAGCAGAACGAACACAATGAGCTGTGTAACTTCACCTGTCCATCATCATAAACTTCTGATCAGTGTATGAACCCTGAGTTGGTGCCACTTTTAATGTAATTTCTACCCATTTCACACCAATTTGTTTGTCGGAAGCGTCTATGCGGCAGCATGTGATTTACACTTTTTAGCACAGATATTCTGACAGGTGCTGCCAATCACAAGCCGAATTTATTAGTTCTTGAATTTTTCTATATTGAAATGTCAAATAATGAGTTATAAGTAATTTATTCTGCTCAACATGCAGTAACGAAGTAAAGAGTCCCTGCAGGCAGCCATATAAATTCACAAGATGTAAAATTAAAAAAACAGGCATTTCTCTAAAATGTTAACGTTATTCAGCAAAACATCTTCTTTTTTATTTGATTTGCTTCTCACCAGGTGGACGTTTTCTCAGCTTGTCACATTTTATCAGTTTGGTGCACAAGTAGTGTGCAGTCTCTAGTTAATTAGACTTTTAAAGTCTTCTGCTGTAGCTAGAAATCAACTTTGCTTTGAAATTTCTTTCTATTTGTATCAAATTATGCAAAAAAAACAAACAAACAGCTAATAATAATGTAACAATCATGTCCAAACTGGATACTTACAACCCAAGTATGACACATGCACAATCATAGCTCTTTGTAATTTAAGAAAGACAACATGCAAACTCTTCCTTAATAAATTATTTGTAAATAGAGCAAATAAGGACTTTATGAATTCTGATTGGCATATGCGGAGCAAAGTTAACACAATTTTACTATTTTAAACTAATAAATACAACATTAAGCCTGCTCTGTTGGGGCTAAATTTAACCTTTTATTTGTTTAAAGAAAATCCAAGCTACAGTATAGTGCAACTGATAGGAAGATTAAACTAAATAAATAACACACATGAGTAAAATGCTTTTAAAAAATGCTAAAATTTTACCATAAATTAAGTGGTGCGTGGATGTCCCCTGTCGCTGAAGGATTTGAAAAGTGAAAGTTGTATATTTAAAGAGATGAGTGTTTTTTTTTCTGGACTGGAATTGAACAGGGATTGCAGGTAAACTTTGTTTGCGGTGCAAGATATTTAAGCGGTTATGAGTTAAACTGTGTAAAAGAACAGAAGAAGATGTTTTTTTTCCTTGTCTAAGGGATTAATTTTATCCACCATTAGGTGCAATGGTGGAGCCAGAGGGTGGCCACTGGTGGGATTGACCACCATAGATTACGGCCATGCCAATGGCCACCCTTATCAGGAAATTATATTTTAAGCAATATAAAACTTGTAAGATATATACAAATATATAAAGGACAGTGGCCATTGACATGATAACCAAATATTTGAAGAACCTTTCTTGGGCCTAGTAGATAAAGTCACACATCAAACGTACTTTGCCTGTTGCATATTTTTCAAGTCTTCAGCTCACAATGTCTACATACAGTATACTGTATGACATGCAGTGGTTATCTTGGATTTGGAAATGGCAAACACCTCTTCTAAAGAAGCCTTTCTTACACCAAGATGTAGCCACAGACCAAAAATGGAAGTCGTCACCCCAACTATGTTTCAAGTTCTTGCATTCACAACATTCACAGGTGGACAGACAGATGTGGGGTTTAGAATTCCCCCTCTTTGCTTCATGACTGGGGATAAAAATTGTAGCTTTATTCTGAAAACAAGCTAGTAATTCTACTAAATAATAAATGACTAAAAAGTTTAACAAATAAAAGCATAAAGACATTTAATATTCTGCACAGCAAAGTGAATGAGATCTTTGATTAAAATTAACTTTTTTTTTTTAAGTTACCTTGTGGTGAATTTTCTCCTCGTTTATTCCTTTGAGAATCACAGAAATGAGGAGATTGAGAACCATGAAGGACATGAAGATAATACAGGAACCAAAGAGTAAGCCACCAAGAACTGGTTCACTGTCCAAGACCTGGAAAATAATAATAATAATAATAATGAAAACGATAATAATAATAATTAAAACAAAAAATGAAATTAAGAAGAAGAAAGAAGAAGCTTTAATTGTTACATAAACAAACAAATTAAAACCAAAGACAGTCATGCGCAAATGTTTTAAACAGTTCTCAGCTTTTGTTCTATTCATAAACCTATTTTTTAAATCCCGCTTCATGGTATCATATTGTCAAAGTATGCAGGACTTTTATATTGAAAACAGACTTATACTGCTACAAAAATCTTTA
>JBBPBX010008564.1:11990-35128 GCA_038048925.1 Garcialebias charrua
AGATCCTAAAATGTGTTTTTTTATGCATTATAGATATTAAACTCTATAGATGTGAGAATAATCCAATTATCATGTAAATTATCTTTTCTTAACAACACTAAGACTTGTTATTTTCTCCACTCACTGCTGCAGATAGTTAAGCGATACAAACATTTAAGCTTCATTTGGACCACACATGAAGTGGTGGATCGTTGAATCAGATGGAAACACTTACTATATGCAGGTGGACAATGAAATAATCTTAACATTCTTCCAGGAGAATAATTTAGTAAATTAACATTACTACTAATATACTGTATATGATTGCATCACAAAATACTGAGTCTTAAATTGTTTAACTCACCTCATCATAGTTAAAGATGCCCATCTGCAAGCTAATAATGGTCACAAGCGAATCTTTGAAGGTTTTGTAAGAGTAAAGCTTCCAACCGTAAATCAGGTTGCTCTGAAAAGAAGGATAAAATAAGCTCAAGAATAACTGAATTTATTTCCACATGTCACAGGAATAATCAATTTAACTCAACTATAAGCAGACTTTTATCAAAACTCATGCCTTCCAACTTCCTGAAGTTTATTTTCGCAGCTTTAATAAATGTATTTAAATCTCCTCACCGCTGAGGTTTAATTGCCTGAACACAGTTTTGTTGAGGACAATAATTCCTGTTTGCATCACTGAAATTAACATAAACCACCAGACTTGCGTAACTAATTATAACAGGAAAGATGGAAACATTTAAATGTGAGAAGACACTCACTGCGATGGAGAACGCCACTAACATGATCACAATGATCACAAGAAAATTAGCGATGTCACGCCAGGCTCGCTGCAGAGCAGCAGTGATCAGGTTCATTTTGGGGTTCAGTCTGAGAAGGTGCCACATTTTGACGGTGGACAGAAGGACAAGGAAGGCGATCAAATACTGAAGCACCAGGTCAGCTGTGGCCGTCTCATAAAAACTGGCAAATCTACATACACAGAAGAAGAGAGTTGCGTGAAAATAGTAGAGAGCAAACTGTTAATAATTTCATTTTAAAACAGAATAGTGACGATAAAAACATGTGTTTAACCGTGCAAGTTATAATGTTTCAAGTAAAGTTTAACCTTGTATCTCACTGGGCTGCAACTGTTGACAACTTGGAGATACAAAATTTAAAGAGCAAGAAAAAATATACAGTATATCACATGGAATCACACTGCATAAACACTTTTAACAAATTTGCATAAAGATGTGGATAAAATTGTTGATGTCCTTTTGCAATCTTAAAAAATACATACGTCAATATAACTGCAAATAAATTGCAACATTCCTGCAAATAATGTGCAATTCTGTTGTGATAAATGCTAAATAATCCAGAAGGCTAAACCTAACAAGCTTGAGTCAGGTCCTCTAGAAGGATTCTTCTTTGTTGAAACTTTTCGCCTTTCATCCAAAAGACTGGAAGAAGTTTGACTGAAGTCACATGATCTGCTGATTAATAGTCGAACCCATGTGCAGGTAGAGGCAGAAGACTCAGGAGTAAAACAAGAATTGCTTTTCTTTTACAACAACAAACAGATCTCCAACCCCTCTTAAAGTTGTCTCACATTTCTTGCACTTTCTGACTTAGTGAAGCTAAATTTAGAAGATTTCTAGTTGGGTTCCATATGCCCATGACACCTTTTTATTTTGAAAAAAGTTTGTTTTGCAACAAATTTTTCAAACATTATTAAAATTCCTGTGATGCAACGTGCAAGACATGTTGGGGACTCCATCTCACAATTGTTGCCAAACGTTTGAGCTCAGCGAGATGCTGGTTCTAGTCTCACTGTTCTTTGTTGTTTTGGTAGTAGGTCATGTCACGGTTTCCTATTAGGGTCCTCTTGATAAAAATGGCCACAGCGCTCCAGCTCAGAAAGATGATACTCAGCTCCAGAAGGTTCCACTTGTTCCTGAAGTAATTCAAGCGCTGCTGCTTCACCAATTTTCCCTTGTTAGGGTAAAAACAAAACAAATAGTAAGTGATAAACATGTATAAACACATGCCATTAAACACGTTTTACCACGTTTAGAAAATTCAAAAGTGTTATAGCAGGGAATTTGAATCAGCTGAAAAGTGAACAGCATCAGCGAAATCTTGAGTACAAATGTTTTTTTTTCCTCAAAATCAGATCTTTAATTTAAAAGAAAAAAACAAACATATTTTTTCCTAAATAAATCCGATTTTAAAACAAATAATTCTGTATCAACTTTGTTAATTTCATGCAGGCTTTAATGCAATAAAGCTTCTGAATGAACATCATACAAGTGCATATTTATTAAGGGAAAACTCATTGTAACCCCTAATATGCTTTTTTTTCTCCTTACAATTTTTCTAAGCACAAGACAATCTCAAGGTGCATTCAAGGACACAGAACAGAATTTTAATAATATTAAATGACAGTTAATGGTGGACACCCATGAGCATAAGTTAAAAAAATATAATTATGTTGAAATTATGTATGATTTGAAAATAATATGTGACAAAACTAAAAATGACAGAAGATTAATACTATTACACAGCAGCACATTATAATCATACATGACCTTTTCCTACATAGGAGCTACAAAAGAGCTGGACAGTTGAATTTAAGCATGGTAATTCAAATGTTTTTCAAATAATCATGTGCTTAGTCCATTAGGTGGTGCTGCAGCTCCCCACGCATCCCTAAGTATCACCGTCATGTTGTAAAGACAACTATTGCATTTCCTTTGAAAATGCAGTGGGAGTGCTTATTAATAAATGTAGCTAAATGGAAAAATAAGCCTAAATTAGCAGAAAAATGCAGAAATAACACATATTTGCTGAATTAGGTTTAAATAAGCAGACATAAGCACAAATTAGCTAAAAACAACACTGAAATTGGCAACAACCAAAAGAAGCTAAGAAGTAACTGAAAAGGCAAAAATAAGTTTAAACTGCAAGAAGGAAGCAGACAGAGCCCAAAAAAATGTGCAATTAGCTGAAAAAGCTAAAATTTGCATCAAAAGAGCTAAATAGTAGGTTAAAGTGCAGAAAAATCTGAAACTAAAAGAAAATGGCTGAAATGAGTGTAAGAAGCTTAAGTATGCATTAAGAAGTTATTTAGGCTGAAAGTAGCAGAAAAGTTAGAACAAGCTTAATTAAGTCAAAGAAAACAAAGAGCACGTTTGCCCAATTATGCTGGAAGAAGCAGTAATTAGCACAAAAAAGTGAAATTTATCTGAAAATGCTGTAATTAGCAACAAAACAAAAACTGCTGAAAAGTAGCTAAAACAGCAGAAATAAGTTTAAGTTACCAGGAAGTGGAGAGCGCATTTATTTTATTTTATTATTATTATTATTTATGAATTACAGTGGTGGGCACTAAACCGCTGGGGAGCGCTAATGCGCTAATCCGCTTACAGCGGACCTAAACTATTTGTCAGCGTTACAGCGGATTGTCTAACTTTTATAATTCATAAGCGGATTTGTGCTATTTTTATTTAAAATGCAGTACCGCTAATAACTAATTATCTATCAGTAAAAACGAAAAAACTTATTTACGGGCTCTTACGCTGGCTCTCGTAGCTGCTTGTTTACCTTTTTCCCCCTTGGTGAGGGAGCAGAGAGGAGGGAGGGGGAGCAGAGGGGAGAACAGACACGGATCTACCATGTAGGCAAATGATGCCGTTGCCTGGGGCTCCCAATCAGCAGGGGCCCCGGCCCCGCCCCGCCCCGGCCAGTCACCTACATCCCTAACATTGCTCATGCTTGTTAATGTACATTTAACATAAAAATAATTATAGTTACGATGAAAACGATCATTAAAAACGCAATACAAAAAACGGTCGATTTCTGTATCCCCCTACTAAAAATGGACTATTCCATCTTGACATCTTCCGGGTCAGAGGTGAACTCGGGTGCTAATTCTGTGGCTAGCTGGTTGCGCTCGGTGTCTTCATAAATCATGGGAGAACCCCGCTGTATCAAGCTAAATTAACGCGGCCGGAGGATTGTATTCGGTGTTTTGTGTGACCACTCGACGGTGAGTCGTTCGTTTTATGTATTTGGGTTCCTTTTATGAAATAGAAATGCGGTGGCGACACACCCATGTATTTGAGATTTAAAAGTGGTCTTAATGATTAAAAGATCATTCTCTTTTTGTTAATTTCGTGGCCGAATAGAATATATATACGTAAAGTATTAAATAAATCCTTTGATTTTTGTAATTTCATCCTTTTAGGATCATTTTAGTTACTTTTCATTAAATCTGTTGACTGCCTATAGAAATTTGGAATTGGTTTAATTTATTTTGGGTTGCGCAAGAAAAAAGAAATTACTATTTGTTGTAAAGGGTTTAGAGGGGGGTCAGTTTAATACTGACCTCCTTTTTACCTTAATTTACTTATTCAGATTGAATAGTAATTCACGGATTCTCTTCTTTTTCAGTTTACCCAATATTTCTGTGATCTTTATGATGGACAAATAAACAGAGCCATTAAGTGACAATGGACATTGACTTAGTTTGATATGTCAAAGAGACACTATCATTTATTTAAAATGAATCAACTAAATTAACACCATTACACTTGATTGACATGATTTCACTTTCTTTCAATTTAAAACGTCAGCACACTTAAATTCAACACAACAGACATAAATATTGGATGTTAACATATTTAGTCTGTGGGCTCTTCAGCTTAAATATAGTTTCCAGCTTAGATTGAGAGGGAAAGGGAAAAGGAGGAATAAGAGGTTGGAGAGATTAAGTTATTTATCTCGAGTGTAACCAGAGATGACACTTTCCATCCGACTTCGGCTAAATCCCAGGTACGTTTGTAAACAGCTCTTTACCTTTTGACGATGCGTCTGATAAAGATATCACCAGCCTCCCAGGTGCACAGAGTCCTTCCGGCCCTCGTACGTCTGAACTGGTCGTTTACTTCCAACGTCTCCTCGGATCCGCGTCAGCCGTCAGAAACATGTGGCAGCTTCTGGCCGACTTCAAGACGAGATGTTTCTCAAAGAAAGTTCATTAGGAACTTTGGAGCTTTTGCTCGGGGAACTGGATGGAGGCGTCCATCAGTTCTAGCTGACAAGTTAGTCTTTGGCTCTTGACCAAGCTTGACCAGCTGCAAGGCAGAGAGCTTTCAGGTCTCTGTCCATTCAAACTCTCTGTCCATTCAAAGACTGAAGCGTTTCCGCACAGTTAGAACTTAAAAAGAGACTTAGAGAGGAGAGAAACTTGTCTCTTTTTCATTGGTCCACTTGTTATCACTATTCAAGGTGAAATTCAGCACAGAGAAGGAAATTGTTTAGGAAAAGTATCTGAGTGAGAGACTTTCAGACGCTAGATGAGAGTTTTAGCTGAAACTCGACAAAAACAATTTCAGTGTAAGTCAGTTTGACATTTTAGCTGAACTTTGACACCTTTTCACTTGCAGAAATGACACATTGATGTTTCACATTTAAAGAATAACAGCATATAACATATATCATGAAAATGACAAAAGTTATTCTTTTGATTACATTAGAATAAAATCAAAGGTAGAAATAGTCTCTTTTGGTGACTATATTCTGATTACAACTAATGGAATGATTTTGTGATAAATGTCTTGCTTTACTGAGAGGTCAGTAAAGATCATCTCTGGACAGTTCAAAAACCTTAATTTGACTCTGGGTAGGTCCACTACATCTCCCCCCTTTTGGAAGCCATCGCCAGTCCTTGGGGATGGGGTCCAACACGAAAGGAAACCTTGAACTGTCTTTGATCTTGAAGTAATCCAGCAAGTGGAAAAGAAAAATCAAAAATTATAATCCCATAAAGTTTTGGAAATTCCATACTGTTCGGAGGTAATCCCATTGCGGTAAGCTTTTAATCCCTTGGAAAACTGAGTCTGTTAACTCTTGGAAAACAAAGTCTGTGATCCTTTGGAAAACAAAGTCTTATAATCCACAGCGATAATCCCACAGCAGTAATTCCACCACGATTAGAGTTGGTGATATCATCAGCAACAATTGTTTTCATAATCAGCATGTAGAGGGGATCCCTCGATTGACGCAGAGGAGGCGACCCTTGGATGAAGGTTGAAGACCAAGCGTTGGAGCTGCAGGTCCCCACATCGAAGGTTGTTGGCTGGTTGGTTTCCAGTCAGTGCCACTCTGGTTCTATGTGTCATGCAATTATGTGGTTTTTAAGGTGGGCTTATGATTGGGATTTTACATTAAGCCTTACCTATATGCACCTGGTATGTAAGCTATCATGGTTTAGAACAGCTACACTTACTAATTAAGGGGTGGATCAATTCTGTAAATTAGATATAGGGATCTATACCTATAGAATTTTGGAGGGCTTCTGTAACGAAGGCCTCTAATTCCAAACTATTCCTCCATTCACTAATTAGTTTAGGTTAAACTAAAGTAGAAAAATGAAATATAGTTTGATCTAAATGTCTGTTGTCTTTTAGACGAACGACGTAGGATTTGGTATTCCTAATAAATTTTGAAGTCTATGGCGAGACTCATCAAAATGAATAGGTAATCTAGAATAGAAACGATCGAATCGGTTCAATTTAGAAATTATGAGACCAGTGTAGTTTATTGTACCTTGAGCAACTTTAAACTACATTGACTCTTCAACGATTGAGATTTAACAAAACGAACTGCATGTTGGCATAGTTAAATCCATATCATTCATTAACCAATGTTAATACAAAACCTTTTTGGCTGGGAGTGTTCAGAACCAAACAGTATCTCAACTAATGACAACAGTAATGACTAAACAACAAGGAAACAACGTTTCACTGCTTCGACCCACTCTTGTCGTCAGATTCCAAAGTGCAACACACAAGCAAAACAGGTCTCAACTTTATGACCGAGGTCAAATCAAATCTCGTGGATTTAAACGGTTGTTAAGGTTAGTTTTTTGTTGTGGGTTTTAGACTTAGCGTTTCTAAGTTCAAGTTGGACAATGCGACTTATAGGGTGGGAAATATGGTAGTTTAAACCTGATTAGTTTATTTACTAACTTGTGTTTGTACGACCTTATTATCCCATGAAGTCGGTGAGTTGGTGAGATCTTTGTCTTTTGTGGAGTCATTGAACGCCTTGTAAGGTTTGATCTGATTTCGATGTACCCATTTAGCAATTGGCTCTTTACGGCCTTTGCTGATTTTGATCTCGTAGACGACTGAGGACACTTTGTCTGTTATCAGATGAGGTCCAGTCCACCTGGGCATTAGTTTGCGGGCGAGAGTTCCGGTCCCGGACTCTCCTTTCCCGGTTGTTGGGGCGAACGTATAGTACCAGACTCTGTCTCCCACTTGGAGTTCATTGTGAGAGGCCTTCTGGTCATAGTACGCCTTGCGTCCTTCAGCGGACCTTTCCAGGTTTTTCTGGGCGAAAGCAAAAGTGTTTCTGAGGTGTACATTCAAATCTTTCATGTATTGTTGTGTAGTGTAGGCTGTCGCCATGACGGCGTCACCTGGTTGGTACAACAGGTGTAGAGGGAGAGTCATTTGTCGACCGGTCATCATCTCGAAGGGAGAGATGCCAGTTGATGTGTGTGGAGTGGCTCTTATGGCCATGAGGACCAGAGGGAGTTTCACATCCCAGTCCTTGTGATTTGCGGCCACGTATTTCTTCAAAATACTCACCACAGTTCTGTTTGCTCTCTCGACTTGGCCTGAAGCCTGTGGGTGGTAGCCGACATGAAAGTTGGCCTTGACGCCTAGCGTCTTCCACAGTTCTTTCATCACTTCACCTGTGAAGTGTGTACCTTGGTCTGAGTTCACCCGAAGGGGAAGTCCAAACCTTGAGAATATATGATTCATTAACAACATAGCAGTGGTTTGTGCTGTGTCGTTAGGAGCTGGTAGGCATTCTACCCATTTGGTAAATGCACAGGTTACCGTGAGAAAATATTTATTTCCTCTAGAGCTCTTAGTGAGTGGTCCAACCCAGTCGATCTGGAGGTCAGACCATGGGAATGCAATGCCTCTACTTTGCAGTGGTGCTCTGTGAAGTGGTCTGGTTGGCTGAAACTGGCCACACACCACGCACCCTTCAATGTAGTCCTTGACATCCTTTTTCATTCCAGGCCAATAGGCAATTTGTTTTAATGCCGTCAGCGTGGCTTTATCTCCTTTGTGTCCTGCGGACGGGAGATCATGGGCATGAACTAACATCACCCCCCTTTGGTCATGGGGAACCACGAACACAGGTGAGGACGTTGGTCCATGAGCGAAAGTTAGGATGCCCTTGATTAGTTTTAGCTGTTTGCGCAGCTGGTAAAGGACTTTAAGGTCTGGATCGGAATCCAGTTCGTCTTTAGACGGAGTGTTTTTGTCTGGATCAGTCAGGTACAGTATCATGGAGTTGATAGCAGGATCCGACTTTTGCTGTTGGATGATGTCTGGGTCAGTCAGTGCAGGCCGTACAGAGACTGCGTTGTCAGCAGGTCTGGCCGCGGCCTGTGCACGTGTGACTGCCATAACCTCAACAGCAGGTTGTGTTGACAGAGTCTTGATCAACCAGGAGGAGTCGAAGGACCATAGAGGACCTTCGTCGGCTCCTTCTTTGGCTAAGGAATCCGCAATGTCATTGTAGTGCTTGTCATCGCCTGGGACTCTAGAATGTCCTGGAACTTTCTTCCAGTAGATCTGTAAGTCGTGTGATGTCACCAAGTGATCACATGCCATGAAAAGCTCTTTGTGTTTGACCACTTTTCTGTCGCTTGTTAGGAAACCGTTCTGTTTCCACACAGCAAGGTGACAAGCGAAACTCAAACGAGCATAGTTAGAGTCAGTGCAGATGACTAGGGTCTTGATGGAGCGTGCTACTACCATCTGGAGAGCTATTAGGATTCCTGCAATCTCAGCGTACTGAGAAGTCTGAGAGCCTAATTTGTAGCTGAAGGTAATCTGTTCTTGGTCTTGGAGGAGGACCCCTCCAACACCTGCCCTACAGATTTTGTCGCGGAGGAATGAAGATCCATCCACGTACAATGTTGTCATATCTTTGCAGATATTGTCATCAAAGAAGTGGTGGTTCGGGTCTTCAGTCACAGGGGTTTTTTCCTCAGCCAACGGCTGGGTCGCTGGTACATCTTGTGTACACTTTTGGCAGAGTGCCAAGTCTGTCCCCAGATGTGACTTCTTGTTTTGACCATAACGTATGTCTAGGTTAAAACTTTGAAGCGCCATGAGCCACGTTGCAACACGAGAGTTTGTTACCACACCATCTCTGATGCGTTGGCTGTTCAGGAATGTCACTGGCTGGTGTTGTGTTTCCACAATGATTTTCTGTCCACCAATGTAGCTGGAGAAATGTTTTACTGCCCACACTGTGGTCAGTAGAGCTTTCTCACAGTCTGAGAATCTCAACTCGGGGCCCGCCATCGTTTTGCTGGCGTAGGCCACTACACGTTTGTCTCTGTCGTGTATTTGGTATAGACCTGCACTTATGCAATGAGCTGAGAAGCCCACTTCCAAGTAAAACTCTTTGTTGTAGTCTGGGTAGGCTAAACATGGGGCTGACTTAATCCTGTTTATAAGAGCGTCCATTGCCTGCTGCTGTTTGTCAGTCCAGACGAATGGAACGTCTTTCTTTAGGAGTTCAGTCAGTGGCTTTGCAAGGTCTGCATAGTTCTCTATGAACTGGTTCGAGTAGTTACACACGCCAAGAAAACTTTGTAGTTCTTTGAGATTGGTGGGGACCTTGAGATTGTCAAGGCCTTGGGCACGAGTTAAGATGCCATGGTTTGGTTTAAGCCGTTCACGCAGTGTATCGGGAAGCTTGTACAGGAACCTCATAGGCTTCGGCCAACGTTTCTCCGTACGTTTACCTCTTTCTGCGTAATTCAGGTGTGTCACAACTGTCGGCGCAGTCGCTGGTGTGTCTGACTGGTCAGACCGCGGTGCGTCACTGTCGTTGTGATGTGTGTCTTCCCACTTCATGACTGAAGAGGTGCTCTTTGAGTCTGTAAGAACTATGTCATCTCTGAGTAGTTCTATACTCAAAAGCTCTTGAACCAAGGTTTCATCGAAAGCTTGGCTGATGGCTGAATTACCTGTCCCAGAGGACAGTACAGCGTCTGTGGTGTGGGATCCTCGGACCTCCACACAGTCTACTACCTGTGGTAGAGAGTGAGAGTACACCCCCCTTTTGTTGGAGGAGGGGTCCTCAAAATCTGTGACACTGAAATCCAAGTGACTGTCAGCATGTCGCGGACTGCCACTTCCAGGACTCACATGTCCTTGAACCAAGGTTTCATCGAAAGCTTGGCTGATAGCTGAATTACCTGTCCCATAGGACAGTACAGCCTCTTCGGTGTAGGATCCTTGGATCTCAACACCTTTCACTACCTGTGGTAGGTAGTGTTCAGTGAGTGCTGACTGTGTCAGCTCGCAGAGGAGGTTCTCTTGTCGGGCCAGAGTCTGGTCCAACTGTTGAGTCTCTACTGTCTCATCTGTAGTTGAAGGTTCACTTACCGGGCTTGTGACCACGGTTGGGGAGTCCCTCGTGGCCACTGCGGTACCTGCGGTTAGGCAGTCTGTACCACAACGAGGAGGCACTTTTATTGGCAGGGGTTTTCTCACTGTTGCCCACATTTTCTGTTGACCATAATCTATAATCGCTTCAAAACGGTTTATAAAGTCTTGGCCAACCAGAAATGGGAATGAGTCAAGTGTGGACACATACACTGGGTGGTGTAGTGTCGTTTTGCCAATCTGCATGTGAACCATAGCCATAGCTGTTAGGGTTGTTCTCGTCTCTGCGAGACCCTGTAGCTCAATAGCACATTCCTCAAAGGGTATTTGCCCGTCAACACCGTTAGCGGCGGTCCTCAGCTCCTTGAACAGCTTGGCCGACATAATAGTTATATCAGAACTGCCATCCAGGAGGGCTTCACGCTCAAGGACACCTTCCAGTGTGATGGGCAGGTAGGCTTTCTTAGCCACCCCCCTTTGCATAAAGTTACACAGAAACCACTTGGGTCTTGGTACACGTTTCCGTTCACGTGTACCTCTGTCTGTGTAATCTTGTTTACTGTCAGCATCTTGTTGGCTGACAGTATCATGACCTTCAGGATGTCGTTGTTTGTCAGCAATTGGTTTGCTGTCAACATCCATGGCCATGTTGGTAGTAGCGTGCGCTGAGGTCTTGTGAAAGACAGTGCTACACATCGCTCCAGGTCGGTCAATGTTGATAGTGTCATTATCAATGATAATGCCACTCATTGTAACAGGTTGGTCAAGCACAGCAACATTCAAATCTACTGACAAACTACTTACTTCCTCTGTCTCTTCCGAGCATAGAGGTGTTGGGCCATTGTTTCGGGACATTTGTGACTCCTTGCCTATTTCGAACTGTTCTGTTCGAGGCGCGGGAGGTGCAGTTCCAAGGCTCGGGGGTTTCTGTTGGGACCACTCATTTTTACACGAGTCTAGGTCCTCACACTTCAATTTCTTTTGAAGTTCACCCACCGATGGGCCTTGTTTTTCACCCATCTGGTTCGATCTGAACCATTTTGGCTTCTTTCTCCAGCGGATACCCCCACTTTGTGGTTTGTCAGGTTGAAAGGTCTGTTTCTTTTCGCCTTTGTTAGGAGAGGGAGTTGATGAACTTGTCCCTTCTAGCTCCAGCGAGTGGGATTTGACCGCTTCATTCGGGGACACCTGTAAGGGTGTTTTGGCTTGCATGTTAGCTGCAAAGACATCCGCAGCACACTGTACTATTTCATGCAAAGATGTTGCTTCTAAATCACCCCAGGCCAAGTTCCATGGCAACTTGAATCTAACATCAGGGATTAGATTATCCCTGAAAACAGATTTGAAAAGCGTCTGCTCTTCCAGGTCAGGTTCCATCATGTCACCTATATACGCCTTCAAAATTCTGGCAAAGAAAAAATATGGATGTTCATCGTTTCTCTGCAAGACATTTCGGGCAGCTGAGTAGTCACCACACAATGAGAAAGATTTTTCCTCTGTGCAAGGTGCAGGGGGAGCAAGTTCATGGCTCCGGGGTTCCTCTTGGTACCCTCTGATGTATGGGTCTTCTAGAGGCACATACTGTATGAGCCTTGGACGCGTACCGTCTTGAACTTCCATCTTTAACTTGATTTTTTGTGAAAATCAATAAGACAGTTCGAATTTTAATGTGTGCAAATAAATCTTCACTTTTAATGCAGCACTGAGTCAATCAAACTAATCAGCTGTCTGGTTTAAGTGTTTCACTGTGTAATAAGTATTTCTATTCATAGGTACCTTCTTCAGGTTTTACCCTCAAATGAATTGTAAAAGTTAAATGCCTTTTTGCAGTGTTAACTTTAAAATATAACTTATTTTTCAACAACAGTTACTAACTAACCCAAGCATGACGTCCGTTTTACTTACTCAAACACTATTTAAAAGATTCGAAATAAATACATTGTTCACACTAAAATGTACCCAGAATGCTGCTCCATTATGCCTTAAAAAGATGTATTGCAGTTTGGCTAAACTGTTTTGCTGTATTTTGACAGTTATCAGGAGTGAAAAATGGATTACCTGTTTATTTTAAATATTTTTTATTTAAAATAAACTGGAGGTGTTTGTGTGCTTAGCATAACATGACAGATGGCATTCCAAATAAAAATCAGTGACTTTTATCAATTTGTTGTCTGTTGACATCCTCAAAGTTGTTCTGCTATCTTTGTTTTGATTTTTTGTGAAAATCAAGTCAGCAGATGCTTTCTGTTTATTTTAAATTTTGTATTTAAAATAAACTGGAGTCATTAATTTTACACAGAAAAACGTTAAAAATGCAATTTTTAACTAAAAGTGTACAGTGTACACCAATTCTGTTTAAAATTCAGAGATGTGAAGAGCTTAATGTGGAAATTCTCTGTTCTCCATCATTTTTTTTTTTTTTTAATTTGAAAATCAAATAAAAAATGCCTTTTTGAGTGTTATTTTAAATATCTTCAGTATTTAAAATGAGCACAAATTGTGTGTCTGTACCTCTGTTATACTAAAATTTGTATTTAGAATAAACAGGAGTTTTTGTTTGCGTACAGAACAATTTTAAAAGCTGGTAATTTCACCATAAAATGCTGACTTTTTATGATGTTTTTGAGAAAACTCATCTGTCAACGTCTTTTAACCAACAGGGGGCAGCTTCGAGTCTTAATGTTTGTTATCACGAGGAGACTAAATTTTTCATTCAGTATTTAAACTAAAACTACCTTTTAGAGTTAGTTTCTAGTGTGTTCGTGATAAACGCTCGAACTGCGGTCTTGTCAGAGACAAATTTATGTTGTTAGACAGTTTAGATGGCTTAAATTGAGTTTTTAAACTTTTAGTGAAACCACTTTTCACCGTGTGTGTGTGAACTGCGTCTGCTTGTCACTCAAAGTGCATCAGGAAATGACGACACAAATAGGCGGGTCGACGCAGCGCGTCACCAGCTCTGCTGTGCTGAGCGAGGCGGAGCTCGCTACACAGATACGTGACGTCAACCAATCAATCACAGCGGTTGTAGTTCATTACCCAAGCATTAATGGCGAATGTAGTTTCTTACCTTCGACCAATGTAGCGCCGGAAATGACGACAAAGTGGGCTGGTCGCAACGGCGTGCGACGTGATTGACAGCTCACAACAGCGAATCAGCGTTCGCCACAAGAGTGATTGACAGCACACAACAGCGAATCAGCGTTCGCTACAAGAGTGATTGACAGCACCCAACAGCGAATCAGCGTTCGCTACATGAGTGATTGACAGCACACAGTACTCGTTTCAACCAATCACAGCTCATAAACAAACATGTAGAACACGTTGCTTAACGTTAGTTTGCACAGCAGAAAACAACTTCACAACTCTTTAAAACAACTCAAACGCTACAATTTAACTTCCCAAAATGCTGAAACATGCGGCGCACATCTAGACAGGCCAACTTAGTCATCTCAGTAACCCAGCACTTCAACTGTAACACGACACGGACTCCCTCGGAGCCGCGTTCAGGTCGGTTCCGTCCACTTTAAAGGAGCAGAACTCGGGTTTCACGAACCACTAACCGACACGTTCTAACAGTATATGCTGCTTCGACCTTCTTTAAAATGTAAAATACCACAACAGCAATCTTGTAGATGTTAAATTAGCTTCCAGGGCAGGCAGTTTGACTCGGCGATCAAACAACAAAGTTCTGTACCGGAGTGTGTGCTTGAACTGGGTCGAAGCCGAACCAGAACTCCCACAGACAACGGGCTGACAAAAACTTCACCTGAATGCATCCAACAGCGCTTGCAGTGTTGAAACGAATAACAATCCCTCAGCCTCAAATGATAAAAACACGCAGAATCTGCCTGCTTTGAACACTTCCAGCCAAAATTATTATCCTCAGAGTTTAAAACTTGGATCCTTTTATGCAAACATGACGTTACAGTTCATGACTGAGACCACAGATTTATCAATAAACTTTTAGAAGCCGATACGAGGCCACCAGATGTAAAGGGTTTAGAGGGGGTCAGTTTAATACTGACCTCCTTTTTACCTTAATTTACTTATTCAGATTGAATAGTAATTTCACGGATTCTCTTCTTTTTCAGTTTACCCAATATTTCTGTGATCTTTATGATGGACAAATAAACAGAGCCATTAAGTGACAATGGACATTGACTTAGTTTGATATGTCAAAGAGACACTATCATTTATTTAAAATGAATCAACTAAATTAACACCATTACACTTGATTGACATGATTTCACTTTCTTTCAATTTAAAACGTCAGCACACTTAAATTCAACACAACAGACATAAATATTGGATGTTAACATATTTAGTCTGTGGGCTCTTCAGCTTAAAATAGTTTCCAGCTTAGATTGAGAGGGAAAGGGAAAAGGAGGAATAAGAGGTTGGAGAGATTAAGTTATTTATCTCGAGTGTAACCAGAGATGACACTTTCCATCCGACTTCGGCTAAATCCCAGGTACGTTTGTAAACAGCTCTTTACCTTTTGACGATGCGTCTGATAAAGATATCACCAGCCTCCCAGGTGCACAGAGTCCTTCCGGCCCTCGTACGTCTGAACTGGTCGTTTACTTCCAACGTCTCCTCGGATCCGCGTCAGCCGTCAGAAACATGTGGCAGCTTCTGGCCGACTTCAAGACGAGATGTTTCTCAAAGAAAGTTCATTAGGAACTTTGGAGCTTTTGCTCGGGGAACTGGATGGAGGCGTCCATCAGTTCTAGCTGACAAGTTAGTCTTTGGCTCTTGACCAAGCTTGACCAGCTGCAAGGCAGAGAGCTTTCAGGTCTCTGTCCATTCAAACTCTCTGTCCATTCAAACTCTCTGTCCATTCTCTCCATCCATTGGGCAGCACGGTGGCACAACTGGTAGAGCTGCTGCCTCTCAGCGAGAAGGTTGCCGGTTCAAATCCCGGTCCGGGGCCTTTCTGGGTGGAGTTTGCATGTTCTCCCCGTGCATGCGTGGGTTTCCTCCGGGTACTCCGGTTTCCTCCCACAGACCAAAAAACATGCTTGTTAGGCTGATTGGTGACTCTAAATTGACCCTAGGTGTGAGTGTGAGAGTGGATGGTTGTTTGGTGTGAGTGAGACAGGTCCCTCTTGTAAATGAGTCCCCGTGACTCAACGAGGCTAGCCTGTATAAATAAAGGTTGAATGAAAAAAAAAAAAAAATTCAAAGACTGAAGCGTTTCCGCACAGTTAGAACTTAAAAAGAGACTTAGAGAGGAGAGAAACTTGTCTCTTTTTCATTGGTCCACTTGTTATCACTATTCAAGGTGAAATTCAGCACAGAGAAGGAAATTGTTTAGGAAAAGTATCTGAGTGAGAGACTTTCAGACGCTAGATGAGAGTTTTAGCTGAAACTCGACAAAAACAATTTCAGTGTAAGTCAGTTTGACATTTTAGCTGAACTTTGACACCTTTTCACTTGCAGAAATGACACATTGATGTTTCACATTTAAAGAATAACAGCATATAACATATATCATGAAAATGACAAAAGTTATTCTTTTGATTACATTAGAATAAAATCAAAGGTAGAAATAGTCTCTTTTGGTGACTATATTCTGATTACAACTAATGGAATGATTTTGTGATAAATGTCTTGCTTTACTGAGAGGTCAGTAAAGATCATCTCTGGACAGTTCAAAAACCTTAATTTGACTCTGGGTAGGTCCACTACATTGTTTTTTAACACAATATTGAAGTAATTTAAACTTAATTGACTCTTATATGAATTAAACTTGGATACCACTTGGAAGTACACTTTAAAACTTGATCTGTAACTTTAATTTGATATGTACTGTTGATGTGGTCTTTGAATTGAAGTTATAATAATAATAATAATAAACTTTATTTGTATAGCACCTTCCTGCAATGCCTTGCATTGACCAAGGTGCTTAACAGGACATTTGAATGATTCTTGAAAAATACCTGCTGGAATTATTTTATTTGTTTTTGTGAATGTTTAACTATGTGAATGTTTAACTATTTTTGATAACAGTTTAGTCCTGTGTATATAGTAATGCTAATTTTTGTTTTGTTTATGACCTTGTTTAGGTCAGGGTTTTTTTCACCCCCTGTTCCCACCCAGGATGGCAAGCTACCGGATCACCGCAGCTGTGCGGTAGGACTTAAATTGCACCAAACTATTTGTTTTTTTCTGGACATATTACCCTGGATCATGAACTACAAACTACCAGATTATTGATTGATGGACCTTTAATCATCCGGGATTCAAGAACTGATTTAAAATAGAAAAAAAGAACTCTTGGGTGTAATCAGGGTCTGTTTTGTTGTGTGTATTTTGTCTATTGGTTGTAATTAGGGTCTGTTTTGTTCTGTGTATTTTGTCTATTGGTTATACTCAAAGAAAATGATTATTATTACAAACAATATTATTATCAGAGTCAGAGAGTCTTTATTGTCATTTGCACCGCATGTAGTACATGTGATGAGATGAGATTATGTACACGGGGTCCCAGTTACATCCAACAACAAAATGTAAGAGAAAAACAGTAATAACATCTAGGATATGGACCGCTAGTTGGCAGTGTAGTGCAAATATTGCATAACTTGCTGGCTACCAATTGTTGAATTTAAATAGCGGTTTAGAATTTAGCTTCCCCTAATTTTCATAAGACATTAGTGCTTTAGAAATTGCAGACCTAAATAAATTAATTAGTGCTTTAGAAATAGCAAAACTAATTTTTGGATTAGCGCTGCCCAGCACTGCTGAATTAGGTTGAAAAATGTTGGAATTGGTGCAAAAAATCTGGAATTAGCTGAAAACACTTAAATTCATATACCGTATTTTCCGGTGTATAGGTTGCACCTTTTTATGGTTTTTTCAAGGCCTGCAACCTATACACCAGTGCAACCTATTTATGGAATTTTTTCCATATTTTTAGACCAATTTTTGCCTCAGTTATGACCCTTTTTCACTTTGGCAGAAAATGGTGCAGTACCAGTTTCGGCCGCTAGAGGACACTTCCAGAGGAGTATGCTGGTGAAGATTCTCAGTCGTCCAGGACATGATAAATAAACTCACCTCACTCATTTGAGGACCAAAATGTGCAAATTTTGGACCGAGAACACAGATGGTTTGAGAGGGGTGTGAAGGAAGCTGTCTATTTTGAGAGAAAAACCTTCTCTTAACAGATGGAGGTCTGAGATTTCAACTTTCCAAGACTTATAACTCAGTTTTGGGGCTGATTCCCAAACGTTTTACACTGGATGGGAGCAGAGGTGTCTTGTCTGTGAATTAGACTAGCAAAGTTTGTTGAGAAACCTCTGTTGTTGGGCTGTGAGGTGTTTTTTGTCAATTTACATACAGTTGTGTGTCTTCTGTCAGAGACTTCAAGGGAACCCCCTACTGTTAAGGTGTGATCTGTCAATTTACATGTATGTGTTACCTCAGCTTGCAATTTACATATGTTGGTGCGTGACTCCTGTTATAACTCCACGCGCACACAGTCTGGTTCATTGAATTGATAAAGCTCCTCGGATGAGAAGCGAAACGTCTTCTGTTACGAATAAAGTCCAGTTGATCTTGTATTGAACGCCTTTTTGATTCCAGAGGAGTACACCGACTGTATCTAGCTCATGTGTCTGGAAAAAAAGCTCCTCTGCTCGGACTGACTGTCGGCCTCCTGGTCTGGATGTAACTTCCTTTAGATCTGTGTTTCTTAGCTGTTTGTTTGCAAGATAAGTCAAGAACCACTCAGCGGATTCTTCTGAAACTTACAGAATGTAATCACAGTGTGGACGTTTACAAGTGAGTACCTTTATTAGATGTTTGAGATAAAAAAAAATCTTTTTGTAGCATTTAGCTTCTGTTAGCTTCTGGTGTTAGCTTCTGTTTATGTTATAAATAGCTTCAAACCACTCGGTGTATATTTTTTCTGCTTACAGAGTGTAATTATAAGGCTTTAATGTACGTAACTATGGTCTGGAGAAAACATTTGACATAAAATTCGATTTTTTATTCGTGTCAGAGGCGGACTCGTCTCGTGTTAGCCTTTGTTTTATTTCTGTTTACTTCTGTTTATGTTATAAATAGCTTCGAAACCACTCTGTGTATATTTTTTCTGCTTACAGATTGTAATTATAGGAGCTTTAATGTACTTAACTATGGTTGGATGAATCATTTGAGATAAAATTCGATTTTTTATTCGTGTTCTGAGAGGCGAACTCGTCTCGTGTTGGCCTTCGTTTTATTTCTGTTTATTTCTGTTTACGTTATAAATAGCTTCGAAACCAATCGTGTATATTTATTTCTGCTTACAGAGTAATTATAAGGCTCCAATGTACTTAACTATGTCCTTAAGAAAACATTTGAGATGAGATTCGATTTTTTATTCGTGTTTTCAGAGACGGACTCGTCTCGTTTTAGCTTCTGTTAGCTTCTGTTTATGTTATAAATAGCTTCGAAACCAATCGTGTATATTTATTTCTGCTTACAGAGTAATTATAAGGCTCCAATGTACTTAACTATGTCCTGGAGAAAACATTTGAGATGAGATTCGATTTTTTTATTCGTGTTTTCAGAGACGGACTCGTCTCGTGTTAGCTTCTGTTAGCTTCTGTTTATGTTATAAATAGCTTCAAAACCAATTGTGTATATTTATTTCTGCTTACAGAGTAATTATAAGGCTCCAGTGTACTTAACTATGTCCTGGAGAAAACATTTGAGATGAGATTCAATTTTTTATTTGTGTTTTCAGAGATGGACTTGTCTTGTTTAAGCTTCTGTTTATGTTATAAATAGCTTTGAAACCAATCGTGTATATTTATTTCTGCTTACAGAGTAATTATAAGGCTCCAATATACTTAACTATGTCCTGGAGAAAACATTTGACATAAAATTCAATTTTTTATTCGTGTTTTCAGAGACAAACTCGTCTCGTGTTTAGCTTCTGTTAAGCTTCTGTGAGCTAAACACTCGGTCCATATTGCCGGGTTGACTCAGCGGTCACGCGGCGCGTCAGCGGTGGATGATGCGTTACGTCGGCGGTGACGTAGGTGCAACCTATAAACCGGTGCAACCTATTCATGGATTTTTATCTAAAAAATGTTTAAATTTGTACAAGGAAGCTGAAAGAAGCTGAACCAGAACAAAATGTTAAGCGCGCAGTAAAAGGTTTAAAAAGAGCTAAAGATTTGAAGGATGTAAAATGAGATCAATTTATTTTCTCTGAGAAAAAAATTGGTGGAAAAAAGGCTTTAGAAAAGGCTAAATTTCTCAAAAAGCTAAAGTTGCACCAATACCAAGAGTCATAGCACCCTTCTCCTGAAGGACCTGGACGTTTTGATATATGATTTGTTGAAACAGCACAAAATTTGTGGAATAAGAAAGATGCTGAGAAACATATGGTAGAAAAATCGATCACAAAAGTGTGAATGCTTCATAAACATTCACACAATAAAACATTTTAGTATCTTGTCATCAGTAAAATAAAAGTTGTACTCAAATGTACAAATTATTACATCTTCGAAAATTGTAATTTTAGGGTAAATTCTACTGAGGTTGACTGAAATAAACCTGCAATATTATTTCTCAATAATAACATAAAAGTTGTAGTTTCAAGAAACATGATTGTTTCTGTTTTACTTGTCCTCTGATTTTGTGAAGCAAACAGCAAAACAAGGAACATGTTTGATTAATTTTGTCTGCATGCTTACCTGCCGAAACATGTAATAAAGGATGAAGAGCAAGTAAACGATCTCAGAGGCCATGACGAAGAAGTAAAGACCGCCTGTTGATGGGTAAAGTCGAACACTCCGCAGCTCAGCGAGGAACTCAAAGGCTCCTGGAAAGAGAATTAGATTTAGGCATAGATCATCCGCTATAGTTAAGGATTTAATTTACTTTGTTTAACTGTACATGAATAAATAAATCTGCGTTTCCTACTCAAGATGGTTTTTAAAAGAGAACAGGTTATGATCCTCACCACCAGCTGAGGTCTCCATTAAAATTGTGACGATGCAGAAGAGGTTTACGTTCGCATTATAAACAGTGAACTCAAAAAAGATTGCCCTTGTGTACTGATCCAGCCATGCATTTTCAAAAAGATAGTCAAGTGTGCTGTTGAAGAAGAACATAGGATTATGTTAAGACCAGTTTTTTGTTTGTTTCTTTGTTTTATCTCAAAGAAAACACATGTAGTTGGTTTAAATATATACAGTACTGTAATGAGTTGGACACAACTGTAAGGCAGCTTATTAGTGAACATACAGGCTGGCATTTAGTAAATCCGGGCCAAGATCCACTGCAAATCCTCCTCCCCTGTAGAGCTCCAGACTGCCCCAGAAAGGCTGAGTCCTGAGCTCAGCTTGTGTCTGGTACTTCCACGGACTGGATGCGCTTGCAGAAACATTATCCCTCACCGAGCAGCTCCAGCCTGGTTCATAGGACCCCATGTCTTCAACCTCCCAAGAATATGGAGCATCGCAGTTGGGCACTGACGTACGCATGACGCTGGCAATGCGACATGAATTCTTCTGTACCCTCAGCTGACGAAGACGGGCGTTACCCACCAGCTTGGAGTTTCCATCTGTGATAAATCCTAAATCACAATATTTTAGTTACACTTTTATTATGGATACTGTGATTTTTAAACTGTTACCCAAAATTATATTTTTTTCTAACCTTTCTAAACAGTAAACATTGTGCTTTCATTTTATAGCCTTTTGAAATATGAGTGTTTGGTATCAAATGTTTCCTGACTAACTTTATCAATTTTTTAATGCTTTTTGCAACACACACGATCCCTGGAGTAAACATTTTAGTTTAGTGTCAAGAAACTATTTGCAATTAGGTTTTATCAGGTACAGAGTTATGTGAGAAAATTAAGCTCGTTTTATTCACATGACCTTGTATTCTTCATTGGTAAGAGATCTAACAAACCCTTCAGATAAGACATTTTCCTTTAACGGTACCAAACACTGCTTTGCACTTCAAAAACATGTGTTGCCCAAGATGAGGTGAAGTCATGGTACTTGCACAAAGACACACACACACACCTAGCACATGCACACATACACACTTCAAGGTATAAATAAGGAGCGCTCAGATGAAAATTTTTGAAGTCTGTCCGCGAGTCTTTGGTCCAGACGTCCGGTCGAGCATTGATGACCATATCTCCCGCCGAACTGTCTGTGACTTCCCGGTTCAGTGTCAAGGTGAGAGATTGTAATTTGTTACACGTCAATGCCTAAGTGTGTGTATTTGTTTTACTGTGGCGAGATTAAACAGACACTTTGATGTTAGCAGGAAAACTGTTTGTGTATGACTTGTATGTTTATTGTACATCGTTCTTCAGAAGGAACAAACACACCCACACCCCACTGTACATAGGTGGATCTGCGGTGGAGGTGGTCTCCAGCTACAAGTACCTAGGTGTACACTTGAATGATAACCTCAGCTGGAGCAACAACACCACCAGCCTGATCAAGAAAGGTCATCAGAGACTCTACTTCCTCAGACGGCTGAGACGAGCTGGTCTGAGAAGCTCAGTCCTCAACTCCTTCTACAGGTGTGCAGTGGAGAGCATCCTGTGCTCCAGCATCAATGTGTGGCATGGAGGCTGCACAGTTGCAGAGAGGAAAGCTCTACAGAGAGTGGTGAAGGCTGCACAGAAGTCTGTGGGAGTCAGTCTCCCCACCATCACAGACATTTACACCTCCAGATGCAGAAAAAGAGCCACCTGCATCATGAAAGACCTCACTCACCCAGCACATTCACTCTTTGCACCACTCCCCTCGGGACGGAGGTTGAGGAGCATCAAATGTAGAACCACTAGACTGAGGAACAGCTTCTACCCTGAGGCTGTCAGACTCATGAATAAATAAATAATAAGAATAAACACTGCAAAATGTCACATCATGTTGATACTGATCTGTTTCTTGTTGCTGCGTTCATCTGTGACCATCTGCTCATAATGACTCATGTTCGTGCTGCTGTTTATAATGATGTTTTTCTACTACATTAGGGCTTAGTGTATTACTAGTTGATGTTTCTCTTAGTTAATCCTAGATGTTATTATTGTTTTTCTCTTGCATTTGTTGTTGGATGTAACTGGGACCCTGTGTACATAATCTCGTTTTCATCACATGTACTACATGCGGTGCAAATGACAATAAAGACTCTCTGACTCTGACTCTGACATCTGAGGTGACTTGTACAACTGTATGTGTTTTTACTTTTTTACTTTTTCTGTCACAGACGTCTTTAACAAATGACAGATCATTATTTTTAATTAAGTCTGTGGTGTGAGTTTTTTCCTAAACAATTGTGTGCCTATCCTTCACGAACTTGACAAATGATTTAAAATATAATAAAACATTAAACATTTGGGTTGATTTGAAATATCATAAAACACCTTTTTAAACTGTAGACATTGTGCTTTTATTTTGAATTTTTATTCATTTTTAGACATGCTACAATTCATTTTAATTGCTTTTGTCCAGTCTCCTTTTAAAAGATACAAGCGGTACGCCAATGTCCCCCGTTGATGAGGGACTTGAATAATGAAAGTTTGAAGTGTTTTTCTGGACTGAAATAACAGGGAATTCAAGTAAACCTGAATGTTTCTGGTGCCCGTTGTGGCCATGTCCAGCATAAACTAACCTTTGGCTACTCCCTCACCTACCTTGA
>JBBPBX010008564.1:35249-62215 GCA_038048925.1 Garcialebias charrua
TACGTTATTATTATTATTATTATTATTTTTTTATTATTATTATTATTATTATTATTATTATTATTATTATATATTTTTTTTATCCGGTTCCGGTTGTACGTCCTGTTTGACGGTAGAAGTAGCAGTAGCTTGACGCAGTGGAAAATCACAGAGAGAGACCCGCTCTGGACCGAGTTTCACGTCACAAACAGCAAAGCAGTGGAGGTGGAGACCTTACTGGACAGAGGTGGAGACGGCAGAAACAGCGAGATGGGCCGGAGGTGCAACGAGCTAACATGCTAACAGTCCTTGCTGTAACCACTGTGGACCGCGTGAAGCAGCAGGAAGCTTCAGAGCTCGGATGCGCAACGAGCTAACATGCTAACAGACGGAAGAAGAATTCACCAGCACCCAGTAAGAAATTAACTCTTTTTTTTTCTTCATTATGGCTCCAAATGAAATTTGTGTTTTTTGATAATTATGTAGGGCACTGTTAAAGTATTTTAATGTTTATCATCTAAAACTTATAGTATGAAACAATGTATCTGTTCACTACCTGAGAAATATTTGTCTTACACAATACTTGTTTACTGAAGAAACGGAAGATCAAAAGAATGTTCTTTGTTTCAAGATCTGTTGTTCCTGACTCGGCCAAAACTGAGTACCTGTACATCTATTGTGTAAACTGTCTGAACCTGTTTTCTTGTTAAACTGCCTATCCACTGAGTGAATAAAAGGCTGAGACGGCCATTTGTAAGGCGGACTCGTTCTCCGCCTGTTTTAGGAGACAATCCCACTTTGCAAAGTTCATACCAAATGCTAACTCTTGTTTCTTGTGTGATTCATTTTAGTAGATACTGCAGGGTTGGTTTGAAAACCCATCAGGGACTGTGTTAGGATAGGCTAATTGCTTGGTAACTGTACAGTACCGTACATGTACATGTATATGGGGTGGCCAGTGTGTATGTGTTTTCCGACTTACGTCGAAATCCGAGTTACGAACGGGCGTAGGAACAGAACTGCGTCGTAACTCGAAGACTACCTTTATAGTATTTGTGAATATATATGCTAAAGGAGATTATTTATATTGAAATTAAGAAGCTTGGACTAAGAAGTCTGATTTTGTAATCAGAATTAGAAGTTTCAGGCAGACAAACATTTTTCAGATAAACTATTTTCAATTAAATTTGGACATAGAGCTTCTTAAGCTGTTTATCCAACATCTTATCAAATTTTTATTTCAGAAATGTAAAAAAAAAGATGTGTCAGTGTGATAAAGTTTATTTTTAGTTAGATATAACAATTGTTTTTGGGGGGTGAGTATTTACCTGGATATTTTCCGAACAGGTTTTGGAGCAGAGAGGTGCCGGCCCATGTGAAAACATCCTGAATACTCATGGTGTCTGGAATATTCCCAGTGAAGCTGTCCCTAATGTGTCGATTCAGGTAAAAAGCATTTGGATCTCTTTGGCCATAAGCAACCAGCAGCAACATCCACATGAAGCCCAAGTAGACTGGAACACATGATAAGAAATCAGAATACAAAACATGCCTTTTTAATGCCACTTTTTTTATTTACCTCTGCAGGAAAACCTAAATAATTTCTACACCTGTTCATTCCTCTATGCATTTTACGAGCCCTTACTTATACGTACAGTAATGGACTCTCTTCAATTAGTAACAGTGTGACAAACTTACAAATTCTCAATGATAAAATGCAATAAAAATGTCCACGTTCATACTCACTAAGGATCTCAGTGAGGAGAGCAAACGCCTTCTGTTCCATGATCTTGTTCCTTTTCATTTTCTCGATATCTGCAGGTGGAGGTGGCTCGTACAAACAGTCAGCCCATCTGTTCATTGTTTGGCTGTTTCGCTCACCTGCAAATGTTGCTGCACAACTTATTATTCATTTCTTACAACTTGTGGAAACTAGAAAATGTACTTTGGGTGTATTATGACATCACCTGGACGTCTTTGAACTTTTTCAAACGTCACATCTTGAAAGTCTTCCTCGTCAACTTTCTTTATCACCAATGCAAAGAAGACCGCGAGTCCCACCACCTGTAGTGCAAGGCATATTGTCTTACTTTTAAGACATCTATAAAAACTGAGCCATTTAAAACACAATAAAAAAGTCTTGCTGTGGGTGAAATGTACTTCTCACCTTCAGTGGCTGAATGAAGAGAAGACTCTGAAAGAAGGACACCAGCATGGATACCAACCAACTTATGGAGCGATCTTTTCCAAAATTCAACCCATAAAGCATTGTATAAAACCCTGATATGAAACTGGTTGCAATCACTAACAGCCAGCCAACAAAGATAAACCACCAGGGTAGCACTCCATGTCGGCGCACTTTCTTTTTCTGACCATTGTCTCCAAAAGCCTTATCTGCTGGCCTGGACCTGGAATTGGACAAATAAAGAATGGCGTTTATTCAAGATCATTAAAATGCTATCTCCAACTGCAAAGTATTGAAAAGGCACATTATCACATTTGCTGGTTATGAATTTGCCAAACCTTCAAATTTTAGCTCAGTCCACCCAAACTTAAATGAAAGTAGACAGCATTGAATCAAAACTTGAAACTCTAATTAAATAAAGAAAGTGTGGTCATTTTTTAACAAATACTTGTCATGTTCATTTTGGTTGGCATGGATGGTTATTGAGAGATGATCTTCAAGGAAGCGCTTCATGTTCTGGACTCGCTGCAGAGCCCGGCTGACGCTCTCTTGTTTGGAGAAGCAGGAGGGGTCCAGAAGAGTCAGCTCCTTTTCAAGGTGACACATTTGCTTGTACAGATGTTGAAATTTGTTGCTTTTCTTTTGAATTTCCTCCCCTGTTGGCACAGGACACAAATGAGTACCGTATTTTCCACATGATAAGTCTCACCTCTCTATAAGTCGCTTGGTCCAATTATTGGCAATAAATTGGAAAAATCCATAAACGTGTCACACCTCTATTTAAGTCACATCTATTATGCATCACCGCTACGCGACGCGTCAGCACGTCATTTGCCCTGCTGAAAATGGCGGCCACAGGAGCGAGCGAGCACGGAAGAACTTTACAAGATTAACAAGGGAAAAACAATTATTTGTTTGCTGAAAATTATAGCAAAGATGTCTCTTAGCTGAACTTTTCCTTAATGAATGAACGCAATTGTCAAATCAGCTGGATTTAAAAAAGTAGTTTCGCCACGTGCACGCGCACGGGTGGGACCGCAGCATTTTCTTTAAAATTTAGCTAAATAAACGCTTAAAAATATATATTTCTTAGCTGACATTATAACACAAGGGTTCCTGAGCTTAACCGTTCCTTAATAAATTCACGAAATGGTCAAATCAGCTGGATTTAAATTGTTTCGCTTTGACTTCTTCCAAACCGTCGCGTGCGCTGCGAAAATAAATTATAAATAAATCGACTTTTAGCTCAAAAATCTCATACAGCTAACAGTTTGTAAATGACCACCAAGTAATTACTTTCTGTAAGTTTAAAGAAAATTTGCTTTGTGGTTTATGAGCTATTTTCCAAAATAGTACCCGTTAAAAACACGGAGCTACAAGCTAACCGCTAAACATCTACGTTGCTAAAACATCGACTTTTAGCTCTAAACATCTCCTACAGCTAACTGTTTGTAAATGTCCACACAGTAATTACTTTCTGTAAGTTTCAACAAAATCTGTCTTGTGCTTTATTAGTTCATACCTCCAGAGCAGGAGGCCGGGCTGCGACAGAGTGTGTCCAACCAGAGGAGGCTGCCTTCGGACACATGAGGTGGGAACGGTTGGTGGACTCTCTGGAAGTGTCAGAGCTCCAGAGCAGGAGGCCGGGCTGCGACAGAATCAGCCCGACCAGAGGAGCCTGCCGTCAGACACATGAGGTGGGAACGGTCAGTGTACCCTAGCGGACAGAAGTGGTACTGCACCATTTTTTGCCAAAATGAATAACTGTCATATCTGAGCCAAACATTGGTCTAAAAATATGGGAACAAATCCATAAACAAGTCTCACCTCTCTATTAGTCGCAGGGCATGCAAATTAGGCAAAAAGGTGTGACTTATAGACCGGAAATACGGTACTGCGTTTAACAGTGCAGTAGCTCAAACTTCAGACTGTTTTGACAGATTTAAACACATGTTGCATCATTTTATAGAAAATTGAGTATTTATATTCCTTTGTTTGTCAGTAGAATGATAGTGCCAGCTCTATCTGCAAAATACAGTTCAAATATTTAAGAAAACCACTACCACATTTCACGCCATACATATCGCACCACTGTATAAGTCGCATCAGTCCAAATATGTCTAATAAAGTGGAAAAAACCATAAATAGGGTGCTTCGCCATGTACGTCGCATCTATTATGCGTCACCGATGATGTGTTGCATTTGTTACGCGTCACTGTGGACTACCCGGAAATGTGGGCCAGTGTTGTGCCAAAAATCGATTGTCTGCCAAATGGCAGCTGTGGGAACGTGCACGGGAGTATTGTAACAAGAATTTAACAAGATTAACACTTGAAAACAATTATTTGTTTGCTCGAAATTATAGTGAAGGTTTGTCTCAGTGTAACTTTTCCTGAATAAATGCACTTTGATGCTCAAATCAGCTGCATTTCAAAAACCAATTCATTGAAGCGGGAGCGAGCAGAGAGATGAGTAGCTGTGCATTTCTTTGAAATTTAACAAGATAACCACTTAAAAACAATTACCGTTCTTTTCGGCGTTTAACACGCTTCTGTGTATAACCCGCTTTGTCCAATTATTGTCAATAAATTGGAAAAATCCATAAATAACATGCTTCGCCCTATAAGACGCATCTATTATCCGTCACCGCTCCGCGACGCATCAGCGCCTCATTTGCCCTGCTGAAAATGGCGGCCACAGAAGCGAGCCAGCACGAAGGAATTTACAAGATAACACGGTAAAAACAATTATTTCTTTGCTGAGAAAAAAATTATTTCTTAGCTGACATTAAAAGCACAAGGGTTCCTGAGCTTAACCGTTCCTTAATCAATTCACGAAATGGTCGAATCTGCTAGATTTAAATTGTTTCGTTTGACTTCTTCCAAAACAGTCTGCGCTACAGAAATAAATGATAAATAAATCGAAGTTTATCTCAAATGTCTTATACAGGGCAACAGTTTGTACATTAAGCCCCATATAATTACACTCTGTAAGCCTAAAAAATGTCTGTTGAGTGGTTTAAGAGCTGCTTATCTCAAACAGTAGGTATCTGTTCACAGAGCTAACAGCTAAAATAAAGATTTTTTTACAGCTCTAAATATCTTCTACAGCTAACAGTTTGTAAATGACCACCAAATAATTACGCTCTGTAAGTTTCAAGAAAATCTGCGGTGTGGTTTATGAGTTATCCTGCTAAAAAAACAGCTAACGTCACAGCTAATAGTAGCTACCTCCAGAGCAGCAGGCGGGCAGCGACAGAGTCAGTCCGAGCAGGAGGCTTTTTTCGGACACAAGAGCTAGAAAGGGTTGGTGTACTCCTCTGGAAGTGTCCCCCTAGCGGACAAAAGTGATACTGCACCATTTTTTGGCCAAAATGAAAAACAGCGATATCAGAGCCAAAAATGGGTCTAAAAATATGGGGAAAAATCCATAAATAACACGCTTCAGCGTATAAGACGCAGGGCATTCAAATGAGTAAAAAAACAGCGTGTTATCTGCCAAAAAGTACGGTATTTCTTTGCTCAACATTATAGCAAATGTGTGTCACAGTTGAACTTTTATTAAATAAATGCACTTTAGTGGTCAAATTAACTGCATTTCGCTGAGGTGGTGCAACAAAATGAAGCTGATTTGATGGTTGGTCCAGGCATGATCCTGGAGCTGGACGAAGGTGGCAGACTGTTGGCAAGCTGACCATGTCAACTTTGACCTATTATATGACACAACGGCATGCCACACTACTCAAGTTCCATCTAGCGGCTGAAAATGGTAGTGTTCAATATTTTCAATGTCAGAATGAATGAAAATGATCATATCTCAGTCAAAAGAAATGATTTATAAATATGGGAGAAAACATAAATAAATTGCTTCAGTGTATAAGACGCAGGGCATGCAAATTAAGCAAATGAAAACCTGTGACTTATTGGCCAGAAAATACGTATGTAAAATAAAGCAGAGAAAGAAACGAGTTGTCTCTTGCTTTTGACTGGTACAATAAGAGCATCGTCAGCATAGCAGTGCACACCTGGTAACTGAGCTTGTGGTTTTGAGTGGATGTCATCACTGGCTTTGTTATTATGATAGAGGAAGTCTTCTACCTCAGTCAGAACTCCATTGAGATCAGTTCCTTTTCCAGATGCAAACTCAGACTCAGTGAATGGGATGTTGCGTTTTGCTGTTTCAGAGAGTGAATGGACAATTCTAGCGATATCCTGAAAGTTTAAAAACAGAACACTGTTGATATACAGATATAAAATTATACACAGACAATGTAATTTACAACCCACATTTTGAAAAACATGGGACTTTGTATAAACTGTAACTAAAACACAATATACAGAGCTGTAAACTTAAAATATATTATTCAAAAAGACAGTATAAAATAAATTATCTAAATTAAGAAATGGTAGTGGTAGAAATGGCAATCCTTTTAGTTGCTAAACACTCTTCCAGCTGTTTCTTTTTCACACCACCAACTTTTACAGTCTTTTATTGTCCCTATCTCAGCTTTTTTTAGATGTATTACTGCCACAATTTTTTTCCCCACTATATGGTAAAGTTTTAGTGTTCATGTCATATTGTAAATATTTTCTAGTCAATTTAGTTTAAGCTCATGATATTTGCACATTGTTCCATACTGTTTTAATTTATGCAAAACGTTTTTTTAAAGTGTGATGATTTCATTTTAAGGTCCAATACTCTATTCCAGCATTATTTTTAACATGCAACATTAAGATTTATAAGTTGTATAACACAACATTATATGAGAGTAACAGCTAATTTAGGAGGCATTTCATATTTTGCCTAACATAAAATATTTTAGTGCACAAAAACACAGCACACCCACCTTTATAATAATGTCTAAACTGGTGTTTCCATTAGAGTTTGTAGCCGTCTGCAAGGAAAGGGTCTGTAAAGTGTTCTCCTGTTCAAGGCTTTTTGTTTTCTTTGTTTTACTCTGACAACAAGGCATCTCCCGAGGTCGAGTGTTTCTGAAGATGCTAACTATGAGGATGTTTATTGGAAACATAACGAGCGAACTCTGGACTCCAACCATAAACTGCTGCCAGGTAAACTGAAAGGGACCTGAAAACAGAGGAGATGTGAGACCAGTCAAGAAAAAAAAACTCTCTAACTATTATCAAATTTAATTAAAATCAGATTTACCCAAGTCCATGACCTGATCAGAGGGGTCTGTGGGGATCCCATAGAACAGAATGCTGGTCAGCATGGTGCAGAGCAGCAGGGAGAAACAGCAAGACACCCTCTGCACACAGGTAAAGGTGCTGCTTGGTGGTCGATTAATCACAGAGTACCAAAGGTGTCCATCGTTGAAATCCTTTACCGTCTTCATGAAGAACAAATTACTGGAAGATGAAAGCAGCCTTTTAAATACTAAACTTTTAAAACCCTTAAAGCTCCCAATTAGTGAAAATTTACCATCACATTCGGAATCTCTTTTTATTACTAAACATGTTGCATCTTTGCGACATTTGAGGTTAACAAAAAGGACAGAAATCCTTGAAAAGTCATCGGCTCAGTGTTTAGGGTGAATTTTAATGAGACAAACTAAGTAAAGAAATAAGTAAAGCTGAAAACCAAGAAGACAGATGGTTTGAGGGTGGGGGGGTGGTGTGAAGGAAGCTATTTATGTAAAACAAGAGAAACCATCTTTAAAAAGAGGAGGTCTCAGATCTCAACTTTCAAAAACTTATGATGCAGCTTTGGGCCTGACACCCAGTCATTTTCACACCTATCAGGAATTTCATCCATGTCACCAGAGTGGCTCCTCTGTCAGTCAAACTAACAAAGACCACAACGAACCACTATTGTGAGGATTGACAGGACAATCTGCACGTGTATCTAAAGCGTCCAGTCTACTCGTGCATATGTGTGTCCGCGGAGGTCCGCGCGAGGACCGGATTAGAGTCGAAACGGACACCCGCAGGGCATGTCCATGCAAAGTTCAATTTTTACGACCGTGTACACATAAACTGCCTGTTTATGGACTGTTTTGTATGTGACATCAATGGATTAAATGTCCCTTCTTCGTCCCTGGTCTGGTTTAATGGCCTTTTATTTTGTTTCTTTTTTCCAAGAGGCAAGCGATCTCTTCCTCCTCCTCAGTTGACGCCATGACTGAAATTGTGAGAAATTTGTCACAAGCTAATTAAAATCAGGTCTGGCGTGGCTGCGGGAGGGTCTGGAGATTTCCTGGTGGACTGGTCTGATGTGTGGGCCAGCACTCCTCTGCCTTTTATTTTATTTTTTATTTTTGAACTTTTTATTAGTAACATATAAACACAGAATATTGCTGCGGCTGCTAACTCTCGTTTTATTTTATTTTTATTTTTTTGGGACCTGTCAATCAATCCAGTATGCATCAGCAAATGACTACTGTAATTGGTAAACTCAATTTGTCCTGAAGGTAAACGCCCCTTTCCTGCGGAGCTGATTGCAGTCACTCAGGGTGGATGCTTGAGTATGACGTCTCAACCGTCTGTGGACAGTGCGCACAGTTTCCACACGGCTGACAGGATGCGCGAGTAAACTGGAGCTTTAACTTAACTCAGCTTTATAACTCGAACTCCACATTCTCTGTTCTTTGAACTGAGAACGCTCCTTGGATGAGAAGTGAACGTCTTCTTTTACAAATAAAGTTCAGTTGTTTTTGTCTTGAACTTTTTTAATTTAAGTAAAGAAGTGAAAAATTACTGCAGTTCATTTTGTTCTCTTCAAAGTGTATTGTGATACTAGCAAACTTTTAATATTCTCTAACAAGTGAAATATATTTCTATCAGTATTACATTACACCCATTATGTTCCATTATTTGTATTCACTTAATTCTGCCTTATAATGTGAAATGTGACACAAGGCAGAACGTTTTTCTCTCGGGCTTTGTTTTCACTAGGGAACAGTTACACGCCTGCACAATTCAACAGACCCAACATTTGATGTTTACATTGAAGCTGATAGTTTGTTGACAGAAAGGAGGGTCACGTGGTAGTGTAGGTGGTTCCAGGGCGGTCCTGAAGCAGTCCAAGGAGGTTCCAGGTTCCAGGAGGCGGTGACGACATCCGGGGTTTTATAACCGTGGCCCTGCCTTTGAAGATGTGTGTGTGGACTTGTGCTCGGTGAGAGGTCTGTTGTTGCTGTAAGGTTTATTCTTATTATGTACAATAAACCTGCATAAAATTTGCACATTCGTTTCAGAACTTCCTTCAACCTTTTGAATTCGCAACAATTTGGTGACCACCGACGTTGGAGGTTGTGAAGGGAGACGATTTGGAGGGTTTCCCCCCACCGACAGGGACGAGCATGCGCGCAGTCAACAACCGGTGCTTCACAGTGTAGGTGAGCAGAACTCCTCTTACACAAAACGTCTGCGTTTGGACACACTAAATTATTTGTTGACTGAGGGCTGTTTGTCTCCGGGTGGGCCAGTGGTTTATAATGTTAGCAGCTAAAAGTAAAAAAACGTGTACTACTGTTGGTATTTCATCTGAATGTGCATTTTTTTTTTGCGGGTTTCGTACATATAAGTAAAGTGAAAAGCACATAGAAGTCCATACACGCGCAAGGATAATTTACGAGTGCCTTTGTTTGCTTTTTCCCCCTCTATGAGCTCCGACCTGTTGGCTAGGAGACACTTTCTTTTTATTTATTTATTCTTTGGACTCCGGGAAACTGTGGGGCTAAGGCTTGATCGTGAACTCCGGGAATCTGTCGCCGTCGAGTCACAGGGCTTTCATCCGACACACGGTTTTGCCGTAAGAGTGGGTTGCCGCTCCGGGGTCACGGGTTGCCGTGCATGTGATTAAGTTCACGGCCGGGACCTGTGATCGCTGTCAGAGTCACATTTTTCCTCCTCTTCCCCGTTAAAGTCGATTACCGTATTTTCCACTGTATAGGTCGCACCCATTTTTAAGATAACTTTCTTATCTTTTTATTAATTTTTTGCTTTCTTTTCTCTCTTTATTCGAGGATTGCGACCTGTACTCCGGAAAGTGCTGCATACACGCAAACGAACGCAACAGGGAAAGATTATTTATTTTCATATATTGTTTTGTGGATTGTTGGATGCAGCATGCAGTTGTCACACGGCCGGTCTCCCCCACTGATTTGCTGCGGTTCCTGCAGATGGGGCTCCCCTCCTCCCTTCCCCCCCCCTCCCCCCCGCCGCAGATGGCCTCTGGAGGTTCTGGTCCAGGGACCGGCTTGGAGCTGCTGTTTGTTCCGTTGGTTTTGTTCGGTGCTGCTGTTGAAGAGACTCCGGAGTGCAGTTGTTGGTTGGTTGACGGTTAACAGTTTGCCCATTAGACAGATTTTTTATTCTTATTTTTATTCTCATTTATTGCATTTGTGAGTGTAAAAGCCAGGGAGACAGGAACCTGGTCTGGGGATGTGCCCGAAGCAGTTTTACAGATGCAAGCTGCTGGCTCGAACTCAGATTTATGGCTTCTAACAAGATAACACTTTCCTGTTGGTGCCTGACACGAAGGGAAAGAGGTACCGGGAAGGAGACATCTCCTCCCCTCCTCTCTCACCCCCTCCCCTACGCGCCTGCGAATCTGCTTGCACGGGCATAAATGCCTCTTTCATCCATGAATCTGATAACGGGGAGTTTTACAACTTAATCAGCTCAGGCTGGGACTATAAAAGTTACTGTTTATTAGTGTGGTTACTTCAGTGCTGCTTTGGAGAAAACTCCAGAGTAAAGTAGTTAGTTAATTGCCAGTTAACAGTTGGGTTATTACACGGTTTGTTTTTATTTTCTGTTGCTGTGACTTTTGTTTTAAACACGCTGACCTCTCTAGACCTATATTTTTGTTTTTGTTGATTTCCTTCTGTGGCAGTCCGTTGGACTGTAATCATTGTCCTCACAATGCAGTACTGTATTTTTTGCAGATATGTGCTTTTCACTCTCAGTGTTAAAGGCACATTTCAGATTTTTATAGGTGAGGTTCACATGAACATGTTGGCAAATGCTGTCTTTCCTGCTGTAGGTGGCTTTTTGTGTTGTTTAAACATTTACAGTACATGCAGGGTTAATTTCACGCCATTAATTGTTACGTTTCCAGTTCTCATCACTTCAGCCTGGTGGGGTGCAGGTCATGTTTAATGACATATGAACAAGGCCTGTGTAATAGTGGTTTGGAGTACTTTGGTGGTTTATTTTTATTTTATTTATTTGTTTTTTTTATATGTGTATTTCTTTTCTTCTTGGAGGACTGCAGCTTGTTTGTTCTGCAGGATCGTTCTGCCTTGGCCTTCTGACCTGCTCGACAGAGTCTGGAAGGGAGTCTTCACACAGCTGACATACTGCAGGGGGTGACTTTATTTGGGTGTTTTCTGAGGATTTCAGCTTGGCATCTAATCAGTGACTGTTGCAAGTGTTCCATGACGACGTTTGGTTAGCAGTTAATTATTTCAAAGTCAAAGTCAAAGTCAACTTTATTGTCAGATCTGCAATATGTACTGTACAGGACATACAGGACCGAAATTGCGTTTCTCTCAGTCCCTCGATGCAACAGTAAACATCTAAACATTGAAACACTGAAACATATAATAATAGACATAAGCATAAAATAGTAAAACTAACACTGTCCTGAGTTTTTTTTGCATAGTGGCATAGTGACACTAACTGCGCAGCTCTTTGCTGATTGGTAACACAACAGTGCTGTCCGACAGCAGACTACAACGCCTCGTGGAAAGTTTGATGCTTTGGGAAAGGATTGAGCTGGATTGAGATGTATTGGCAGCACGACAGCTCAGTGGTTAGCATTGTTGCCTCACAGCAAGAAGGTCCGGGGTTCAATCCCCGGTTGGATCTGGGGTCTTTCTGTGTGGAGTTTGCATGTTCTTGTGCTTGCGTGGGTTTTCTCCGGGTCCTCCGGTTTCCTCCCACAGACTAAAAAAATGCATGTCTGCCTTCAGGCCCAGACCTCCCTTGCAAAAGAGATCTTTGATCTCAATGGGATTTGCCTTGGTTATACATAAGTTATGCTACTTTATTACAAATACGCAAAGATTTGAGAAGCAAATAGTTCATTCTTACCGGTGAATGCGCCATTGCAACTGTGTTTACTAGCATGCGCGTTCATGGGACAAGCCATGCTGTGGAGGAGGAGCTAAGGAGGCGGAGTTGCAGGTCAGCCAGAGAGCAAGGGGGAGGAGGGCGAAAGGTCTCTGTTCAAAATTTTTCTAAGTCCCAGCCTATTCCAGAAACTGCAGACTCTAGCTTTAAATAAAGGTTAATAAATATTACTCCATGTTGAGGTCAGGGTTCAAGTTTTACATTTATTCATTGGTTTGAACTCACTTTAAAGAAAATTAGTTGGGTTAAAATAAAACTAAAAGTTCTGTCAGTAGACTCCAGCGGTCAATATCGTCGTCCAATCCCCAACCCTGGTACCGGCTGTGAGTAAGTGTTTCAAACTGTTACAACCAGGTTAGGACTAATTGATAATAGCTTGAATATAAAACATAGCGACCTTTGGCCCAGTCTGTCGTATATCTGTACTGACGTTTAATCATCTATCCATATGTATCATTTAAACAAGCGTCTCCAGATCTCACTGGTTTTTATTTTTCCCCATTTTATATAAATATATATATACTGTATATATGCTTTTTAATATAACATTTCAATTTGTCTTGATAACCAAAGCTATTTCCTTTTTTTTACACCCTAACTGGTTTTATTGTTAATCTTACATGCTTACTGTAACAGGAAGTGCTTCTGTTATTTAAATGTTTTTGTACAAAGCTGACAGAAAGTTATGTTTTCAGTGTAAAAATGTATAGGTACACAATAAACAAACACCACTTTTGTAACTTATTAAAATGCATTTGGTAACTTCCAAATTAGATGTTTGGATTATTTATTTGTCTTTGTTTGGTTTACGGTGGCACAGTTGGTAGAGCTGTTGCCTCTCAGCGAGAAGGTCGCCGGTTCAAATCCTGGCTTGGGGGCCTTTCTGGGTGGAGTTTGCATGTTCTCTCTGTGCATGTGTGGGTTTACTCCAGTTTTCTCCCACAGACCACAAACATACATGTTAGACTGATTAGTAACTCTAAATTATTGTCGCTCGCTAGGTGTGAGTGAGAGAGTGAATGGTTGTTCTATTTCGTGTAAGCTCTGCCCCCTTTAAAAGCTACGCTTATTGGGTTAATCCCTCGCTTCGCGCCAAAACACTAAGCATGGCTTTTAAAGGGCTACGCTTAAGCCCGAGATACACTCATGCGTCCTCAGGTACGCCACCATACGCGCGCATTTTGTGCGCATGTGTTTTGCTGATATGCTTTCAGCATATGTCAGAAACTATCAGCTTTCAAACGCTCGCGTTCTCCTTGTTGTAATATGAGCAGCTGCACACGGAGGGGACTCAACTGAGCTCGCTGATTGGTTACTTGCTGACACGCCTACTGAAATGATTGACAGCCAGCTCATGTAGCGCCTTGAAGACCGCGGCGGTGTTCATGCGGTGTTTCTACTATATATGTTGTAAAAAGTTCTCTCAGAAATAAAAATAATAACAGGGAGTGCTTTTCCTGCAGCACACAGCCCACCAGGGATATTTAAAACATCGCCGCACCCAGGTAGGACCTGAATTCATTCATTTCAATCATCGAGTGAACGGAGGAAGAAGCGGTTACTTGACTTTAGGCAAAAAAACAAAAGAAAAGGCCCGATCAGCGATAAAGAAGGGGAATTTATTTAATTTGTGTAACATACAAAACAGTCCGGCGCCGGGGAAGTTTATGTTCAGACACCGCGCATCGCGTATGCGTAGTAAAAAAATACTTTTGCGCGTACGTGCCCTGAGGGGCTACGCGGGGCTACGCTTTTGCCACAGCGTACGTACGCTGCGTATAGGCGTATCGTGAGGACGCTCGAGTGTATCTCGGGCTTTACACTCATAGAATCGGGGGTTACAATACGTAACCAACGTTTGTCTCTATGTGTCCCTGTGATGGACTGGAGACATGTCCAGGGTGTCCCCTGTGAAATATATGTATATCAGTATTACACCTGAATCACACATATTATGTGTTATGATTTATGTTCACTTAATTCCACCATATAATGTGAAAATATATTCAAGATGGAACCTTTATTTACGGGTTTTATTTCCAATAGGGAAGAGTTTTTCAGTTACACGCCTGTACAATACAACACACCCAACATTTGATGATTGACATATGAAGCTGATAGCTTGTTGGCTGAGAGGCGGATCACTCACAGAGTAGGGGAAGTTCTAGGGCGGTTCCAAGGCGGTTCGGTTCCAGGATTGGTCCCACGAGGCGATGACGTCATCTAGAGGTATAAAACCGTGGTCCGCCTTCGAAGATGTGTGTGTTGGACTGTGCTTGGAGTCAGGTCTGTTGGTTGCTGTAAGGTTTATTCTTATAATGTACAATAAACCTGCTTAAAACTTGCACATTCGTTTCAGAGCTTTCCTTCAACTTTTGAACCGCAACACCTGCCTCTAGCACAGTGTTGGCTGGACATGGGCACCAGTGACCCCCCACAACCTTGAAAAAGTAAAGTGTGTAATGATGGATGGATTAGAAAAACCATTTGTGTTATATACTACCAGTGGTTGTCTGATGAAAGAAAAATTGTTTTGATTAATTAAAAAAAGATAAGCTCAGATTCCAAGGTTGGACTCCTTGACTGATCCGGGTCTAGTCTGGAAACCTCTGGGTCTGGTTGGAAAGCTCAGGATCTGGTCTAGGAACCACAAAGACTGGTTTGGGAAACTTAGGGTGTAGTTTGGGAACGCAGAGTCTGGTTTGGGAACCTCGGGGTCTCATTTGGGAACCTCATGGTCTGATTTTGGAACCTCATAGTCTGGTTTTGGAACCTCATAGTCTGGTTTGGGAACCTCGGGGTCTGATTTGGGAACCTCAGGGTCTGGTTTAGGAACCTCATGGTCTAGTTTGGTGCCTCATGGTCTGATTTTGGAAACTTGTGGTCTGGTTTGGGAACCTCGGAGTCTAGGCTGGATAGTTCGGTAACCTTTGGGTCTGGTTTGGGAACCTTTGGGTCTGGTTTAGGAACCTGAGAGTCTGGTTTGGGAACCTCATGGTCTGGTTTGGGAACCTCAGAGTCTAGACTGGATAGTCTGGTAACCTTTGGGTCTGGTTTGGGAACCTTTGGGTCTGGTTTGGGAACCTTTGGGTCTGGTTTAGGAACCTCATAGTCTGGTTTGGGAACCTCGGGTTCTGATTTGGGAACCTCAGGATCTGGTTTTGGAACCTTATGGTCTGGCTTGGGAAGCTCAGGATCTGGTCTGGGAACCACAAAGACTGGTTTGGGAACCTCATGGTCTGATTTTGGAACCCCATAGTCTGGTTTGGGAACCTCGGGGTCTGATTTGGGAACCTCAGGGTCTGGTTTAGGAACCTCATGGTCTGATTTTGGAAACTTGTGGTCTGGTTTGGGAACCTTGGAGTCTAGGCTGGATAGTCTGGTAACCTTTGGGTCTGGTTTAGGAACCTCAAGGTCTGGTTTGGGAACCTCAAGGTCTGGTTTAGGAACCTCAAGGTCTGGTTTGGGAACCTGAGAGTCTAGGCTAGATGAAGATGGTCTGGGTTTCCCTCCTGGACTCGACCTCAGATTAGCAGAACCAAACAAACTGGGAGACCGCAGGTCTGCCAGAACAGGCTGACAAGGTTTAATGTCTTTGCCTCTTTAAGATCCGCCTATTTACAGTATGCTGTGTTCTGATTGGTCAGTTCATTTCTTTATAAATAAGACGTTTCTGTTTAACACGTGAGTGAGAATACAGCAGTCCCTCATTCATCACGAGGGATCTGTACCCTGAAGACCCGCGATAAGTGAAAAACCGCGAAGTAGGAATAGTAGCACAAGTACAGTAGTTTGTTTTTTATATATATACTGTATATACAGTATATATATATATACTGTATATAAAGGTGTTTTAAACACTTCCCACACTATTGCAATATTCTAAACAATGTTTCTAAACTAAACGCTCTAAAAGAGCACAGCATGTCATGATTTCAGCTCCCTGCCTCGTCTACTCTTTGCCACCTGGCACTGCTATTGCTCTTGGCCACGCCCACTTTCCAGCTCTTCACAGAGAACAGCTGATCAGCTGCAGCATGAAGCTTATACAGCAGTATGAGCTGCACAAAGGTGCAGGAGGTGTTAAATAATTTAAAATAATTCATTTTAAATAAAAATTCCATGCCGATGGTGCGGCTCATGCATCAATCAGCCAATTGCGTGTCATGTCCAATCTTATTTTGAAAACCACGATGGAGTGAGTCCGCGATAAACGAACCGCGAAGTAGCGAGGGACTACTGTAACTGCCTTTGATGTGAACTTTTATAAAAAAGATAACTTAATGAAATATCAAAGAAAATGAACGAAATGTAATTTATACTGAAAGTTATGCAACAGGGACCTGTGAATAGATCTATTTAAATATTTTCAGTTATGTTGTTTCATCAACGTTGTCTGAAGACACGATACAATGAAAACACAAGTCCAAACTCTGTTTCGAACAAATCCAGGATCAGTATACTCAAACTGTTAATTTTTTGTACATGCACATCCAATGATTATTTCCTGAAAGGTTGATTGAAATTTGTCGAGTGGTTTGTGAGATATTACGCTGACACAAGCAAAAGCAGTATCGCCTTATTTTCCGCGACAAAAAAAGTTTTCATTTAATGTTCATCATGAAGGAGGCTGGATTACGGCATCCTGTTGGGTTCAGGAGGAACGGAGGAGGTCTGCGAGCCGCCTCCCTGCCCTGAGAAAATGGATTAGATCAATCGGATTAACCGTTCACGAGGTCTGAGAACGAGCTGCGTTAGCAGCCACGCTCCGGAGAAATCCTGCTGTCATGATGGTTTTATTCACCCAGAGTTTGTCCACGTCCGTCTGACGTGAGCGATCCAAACTGGTGTAGATTTAGTGAGGCGGTTGCCATGGATACCAGCATCATGAGTGAAGATACCCATGGCTAATTGTTACAGCAGCTTATTAATGAAATGGAAGTTTGTGTAACAGAAGGTAAGACGGATCCATAACAGGCCCTGAGGGGGTGAAAAGGGAGGCGTCATGGGGTCAGGAACACAAGTGAGACTCCTGCTGTGGAAGAACTGGACCATCCGCAGGAGACAAAGGGTAAAATCATCATTCCCGCTGTACGGCGAGCCATCATGTTTGTGTCCGTTAGCAAAATATCTCATGAACTAATAGAAACATTTTAGCGAAAATAGAGTAATCATCAGAGGCTTGTTGTTCTACCAGATCCGCTTCCTCATGGAGATCATGTGGCCTGTGGTTCTGTTCATGGGTCTGGTGTGGCTGAGGAGAGTCAACCCGCTCTACCGTCAACACGAATGTGAGCCGTTAACATCTTACCTGTTGTAGATGGATCTTTAAAAAAAAACAAAGGTTTGCAGAAAGAGTTTATTTCTGACCAGATTGACAAGCTAACACAGCTAGCTGCAGCTGCAGCCTGAATGATTGCTGCAGAAATATGCCGAAGAAACAGCTTCTTTAAAGCTAAAAAATAAAAACACTATACAGCTAGTCCCCAACTTACGATGGAGTTCCGTTCCTACATGGCGTCGTAACTCGAATTTCAACGTAAGTCGGAACATACGTCCAAACTACACCTTATACGCACAGTACTGTATTTTACCAAGCACTTAGCCTATCCTAACACAGTACCCTACATCAAAAAACACATACATTTCAGAGCCATAGTGAAGTGAAAAAAGAGTCAATGTCCTACTCTGGACTGCTGGTGAAGCCATTTCCGTTCCTCCGTCCTTCCTCCGGATTCTCCTTTTGTTTACGTTGTAAAACCGCCGTCCATAAAACAGCTACTTTTCCACAGCTGCTGCCTGTCCAGCTTGCTCCAACAAGTTTTGCTTTGTTTTTGAATGTCCAGAGGACCAGACTTAGCTTTTTTAGAGAGTACATGCAGCTGTAGCCTCCACAGCTAGCAAAACCGGAAACTGCGTAAATCGACTTCAAAATAAAAAAAATTCAATATATATATTTATATATTTTTAATGGAGATGCGTGTCGTAACCATGAAACGTCGTAACTCGAGGACTACCTGTATCTTGAAAGTAGCGTTGAGCTACCTAATTGCCTCAACCGGTTAGCTAAAAGTATCAGAAAATACTTAAAAGGCAAAAGTAGCAAAGGGTTATGAAAAGGTCAAATAAGCTAATACTAAAACCAGCAAAAGGTTGAACTAAAGGAGTAAAATGTAAAAGAGAAAAGTGGCATAATGCTAGCTAGAAGCTAAAATTAAAAGAAGCCTAACTAAAAGCTAAAGATACAGAAGACAAGCTAAAAGCCTAAAGTACCAAACTGGCTAGAAGCAGCAAAAGGTTAGCTGAAAGTATCAGAAGCTACCTAGAAGCTAAAAGTAGCAAAAGGGTTTAAAAAAAAACCTCAAAGAAGTAAATGCTAGCTGAAAACTGCAAAAGTCTAACTAAATGCACCAAAAGGTTAGCTCTAAGCGAAAGTAGCAAGAGCGTATCTAAAGGTAAAGTGGAACATTACTAGCTAAAAACTAAAATTAAAAGAAGCTTAACTAAAAGCTAAAGGTAACAACAGGCTAGAAACTAAAATGTTAAAAGTCGACCAGAAACTAAAAAAGCAAAAGGCTAACAAAAAGCTAAAAGTAGTAAGCAAAAGCCCAGCTAAAAGTCTCAGAACAGTAGCTAAAAGTCAAAGTAGAAAAAGGCTAGCTACAAGCTAAAATATTTGTAAATACAGTTAAATACTTTGAAAAGTAGGAAAAGGTTAAGTAAAAGCAGGATTCTTGCTGACTCGTCATCGTTTAACTCTGTTTCTCCAACATGAGGTCCATCAAAGAGCTACTTACGACCTCAGAACCTCACATTAAAAGATCTGATCCCTTTGACAGCATCTGTTTCTCTCAGGTCACTTCCCGAACAAGGCCATGCCGTCGGCTGGAGTCCTGCCGTGGATCCAGGGGATCTTCTGTAACGCCAACAACCCCTGCTTCCAGTTCCCGACCCGAGGAGAGTCTCCTGGCCTGGTGTCCAACTACAACAACTCCATGTAAGCCTCAGAACCTTAGACCCGAGGCCGAAAATTATCATTAAACATTTAAAAGTAGATTAAAGAATCAAAGGTGTATGGTGTGACCTTTTCCTGACCTTTGCCCTCAGCTTGGCTCGGTTCTACTCGGATGCTCAGGAGCTCCTTCTCAGCGACCCGGAGTTCCTGCAGGTCAGCCGCCTCTGGAGGGAATTGAGCGCCATGAGCAACGTCATGGAGACGCTGCGCACCCACCCTGAACAGGTCTCAGGTCAGTGCTCCAGGCTTTCATTAGCATCCTGCTACATCAAACACAGGCTAATGCTTTTATTTTGGTGAGCCGTCATAGAGGAAGTATGTGTTATTTTATTAAAGTTTGACCCAACCCTATGATGAGTTTATTTAGAAGGTAGCGGGTGACATGCATTCTATTACTTTACAAAAAAATGCAAAGAATTTATGTAGCTATCCACAACAGGTAACTTTTCATAACTTTTCTACAGAACTCCAAAAGTGGGTAATTTTGGTCAAATCTTGAAAATAACCCAGCTTCCACTAAAACATGCTCACCAAAATAAAAGTGTTTGCCTATTTTTGTTGGTACCAACATCAAGCATGATCTGTTAGCGCTCACACTATGTGCTGGGGATGATTCTCAGCTACTACCACCTAATTTTAACTCAATAGATGTAAAATTAACGGTGGTATATATATATTTTTATTATTAGCTGTGGCAGCCATCTTGAATCGGGTTGATTCGTAAGTTGAATTTTTTTGTTTAAAAAAAATTTTTTTATTCATTTTAAATATAAAACACAAAAAAGACATACAAAGTATATGGAGAAAAAAAAACAGATTTAAAATGAAAGGAAGCAGAAGAAGAATACAATTCTTATATGTATCTGCCCCTTCTTTAAACAAAAATCCATTCAAACAATCAGTTCAAACAATGATTATCCATAAACAAAATTAATAACTCATAACAATTTGCCGATTTATAGTACATTTAGTATTTTAACATTTATATATATCGTTTTAGGAATTTCTTCCTAATCATTTTCTTAAATAAAGACATAGACTTAGCTTTTTTGACATCATTTTCCAAACTATTCCATAAACCTATTCCATATATTAAAGTAAACCGACCCTTTAAACAAGTTCTATACTGTGGTTTAACAAAAATGTCTGTTCCCTTGAGATTAAAACAACTTTTCCTTTTTACAAAATGCTTTTCAATATTTGAAGGTAGTGTGTAATTTTGTGCTTTATACATTAATAAAAAATTATTATATTCCACCAGATCATAAAACTTCAGTAGTTTCAATTTACAAAGTAATAAACTTGTAGGGTGACAATAATGCATTCTTGTTATAATTCTTATAGCTCTTTTTTGTAGGATAAAAATAGGCTTTGTTATAGTTTGAATTAGTTGTAGATTTATCAAGTGACTCCATTCTGACAATTTTCATTAAAATCCAACTAGTGGTTTATGAGATATTTTGCTAACAGACAGATTAGAGAACACCATTCCTCCTGAGTTCAGAGTACTGAATCAGTTTACCGGTAGTACCCGGTACCCAGGATGGATCGCAGAAGCTCCGTTAGCTCCCGGTTTTTACAACCCTGCTCATTTGTTGGGCCTCTCCAGGAGGGATCATTGGGGTGCAGAACCTGGGCAAAGTAAACCAGATTCAAGCGTAGGCAAGCCAGAGGGAAGGATAAAACCGAGTCAAGTTGGGAAGTTTTCTATAATAACCTTCCTTCAAATTCCCAGCTTGTTACAACACGTCAACACTACAAATCCGGTTGTTCCAACTTAAAGAGATTTGTTGGAAATAAAAATAAACAAATACTGTACAAGGTTCTCCTGAACTGTAATAAAATATTTGGAAGCATGTATTCTGGTAGTTTTCCAGATATATTAAAGGTACACCATGCAAAGTCATAAATACCTCATTAACTAATTAGTAACAACCTCAATTTTTTTTATTTCATAAATTACCACGTGTGTTTGTTTACCTACGGGAATTGCCGAAGTGATTGAAAATAGGCAAGCAGGTAGTTGTATTAGGTAAATGAGAGTCTTTTTGGATGGAGAAGTCGACTAACTTCATGTATTTTCGATCAGATTTTAGTAAAGTGCATAAAAGAGCAGCTTTGTTTACGACGAGTGTGGACCCACATTTCAGAATTGTAAGTCGATTTTATTGGGAAAACTACCGGAGTACGGTAAATTATTTCAAACTGCACCGTTTGATACAGTTCAGGATAAACTATTTTTAGGTTTTATTTCATAGTTTGCAGTGAGTACCTTTAATATAAAATTTTGAAATACAGGTATGCGCTCAATGTAAACAAAGCTATCAGTTTAAGACCACGTGGAAGCTTGTGTCAGGCGTTTGGCCTGCATTAGGCTAGTCGTAGTATTTAATATAGTATACTGTGTTTAGAAGCGACATATAATTATTTTAATTTAGCTTGCAATGAGTCCCTTTACAATATAGAATTATGAAATGCGGTTAAGCACTTTTATCTGCATTTTGTACTGAACAGATCTGAGCATTTTTATGTTCTGATACATCAAAATTGCCTGACTTCTCCATCCCATACAGCTCTTTAATTGACCCATTTACAGCCACTTCAGCTGTTTCTGTAAGTAAAACAAAACAAAACAAAAACGAATTGTTTGGACACAAATTTTATCGTCTTTTTATGTGAGTAATGGTGTGCGACAAGGCAGCATTTTGTCTCCTTGCTTTTTTAACGTGTATATGGATGATTTATCTAAACTGCTGAATCAATGTAGGACTGGCTGTTGGGTTGGTAATAGAACCATCAACCACCTAATGTATGCTGATGATCTTGTTATATTTTGTCCATATAGTGCTGGTCTGCAGCAACTGTTAAGAGTTTGCTCTCAGTATGGACTGGACTTTGACATCAAATATAATGCAATAAAAAGTATCATCATGATTATCAGGAGCAAAGAGGACACTAAATTATCTTTCCCTGACTTCACTCTGTCTGGCAACATCCTCAAAGTCAGTGAGGAGGTGAAATACTTGGGACACTACATAACCGCTGACCTGTCTGATGACAGGGACATTTACAGGCAGCGTTGTATGCAATATGTACAAGCTAATGTGCTTCTTCGGAGGTTCTCTATGTGCTCAGTGTCTGTAAAAACTGCACTCTTCAAAACATATTGTACCCCAATGTACACTGCACACCTGTGGCGGCATTACAGAAAGAGCAGTATGCATAAACTACAGGTGGCATACAATGATGGCATGAGGATGCTGCTTAAGGTGCCGCGATGGAGTAGTGCCAGCCAGATGTTTGCAAATGCCAATGTACCAACTTGTGCAGCTGTGCTTCGTAACCTTATGTACAGATGTATGTGTAGGCTAACAAACTCTGCAAATAGCATCATCTATACTCTGACCAACCCTGCACAAAGCTCGGTTAGGTTCTATTCAAGTCTGTGGAATCACTGGCGCCTCAAATTATTTGGCAATGGATGAACATTCTATTTTTACTGTGTCTTGTTGATGTTATCTTTTTAATTTTTTACATATTTTTATTTTTGGTGGTGGTTGTTTTTGTTACTATGGACCATATGCGTCTGAAATAAAGTTTTGATTGAAATAAAGTTTTGATTGATTAAATCAAGGAAACAAATCATCAATATGAAAAAAATGTGTTTTCTTTCATTCTACATTGTTTTTTGTTGTCCGCTCTTCTATGGGGTGCCGTTTGTAAAGTTACACAGTCAAAAATTAACCGTAATATTTTGGTTTATTTAGCCTTTCAGGTGCAGCGTCCGCAGTGAAGCGGGCTCTGTACCGGTCTGTCGTGGTGAAGAGAGAGCTGAGTCAAAAGGCAAAGCTCTCAATTTACCGATCGATCTACGTTCCCACCCTCATCTATGGTCATGAGCTTTGGGTTGTGACCGAAAGAACAAGATCTCGGATACAAGCGGCTGAAATGAGTTTTCTCCGCAGGGTGTCTGGACTCTCCCTTAGAGATAGGGTGAGAAGCTCAGTCATCCGGGAGGGACTCGGAGTAGAGCCGCTGCTTCTCCACATCGAGAGGAGCCAGTTGAGGTGGCTCGGGCATCTGGTTAGGATGCCTCCTGGACGCCTCCCTGGTGAGGTGTTCCGGGCATGTCCCACCGGGAGGAGACCCAGAGGAAGACCCAGGACACGCTGGAGGGACTATGTTTCTCGGCTGGCCTGGGAACGCCTTGGGATTCCCCCAGAGGAGCTGCTCCAAGTGGCTGGGGAGAGGGAAGTCTGGGCCTCCCTACTTAGGCTGCTACCCCCGCGACCCGACCCCGGATAAGCGGAAGAAAATGGATGGATGGATAGCCTTTCAGAAGAATACAATAGTTTTTATTTTTCAAAGTCATATTTTCACCATTTCTTTCATACATTTATAATTATGGGAGACTGCAACGAAATCAAGATTCAATTTGTCTGCTGGATTCCTTAGATAGAGAACTTTACTACCGTAATTGGCTTTCTGTGTACTGTATGTGAATTTTCCTGTAAAGTGCCCTGAGACTTTGTTGTGATTTGGCACTGAATTGAGTTGAATTGAATAAATGTCATGGTTCCAAATTAAATATTTAATTTACAAGCTAAATATTTAATTTCTAAGCTAAACATTTCATTCCTAAACTAAATATTTAATTTGCTAATTAAATATTTAACTAAATATTTAGCTCAAACCTAAATATTTATTTAAATAAATATTTAGCTAAAACCTAAATATTTATTTTCCAAGCTAAACATTTAATTTCTAAAATAAACATTTAATTTTCTAACTAAATATTTAGAAGGAGCCTGAGCTAGTGTGTGAGGTTGAGAGGTTCCGGCTAGAAATAGTCGGACTCACCTCAACGCATGGCTCTGGCTCTGGAACCAGTTTCCTTGAGAGGGGTTGGACACTCTTCCACTCTGGAGTTGCCCCTGGTGAGAGGCGCCGAGCAGGAGTGGGCATACTTGTTGCCCCCCATCTTGGTGCCTGTACGTTGGGGTTCACCCCGGTGAACGAGAGGGTAGCCTCCCTTCGCCTACGTGTGGGGGGACGGGCTCTGACTGTTGTTTGTGCCTATGCGCCGAACGGCAGCGCAGATTACCCACCCTTTTTGGAGTCCTTGGAGGGGGTATTGGAGGGTGCGCCTCCTGGGGACTCCCTTGTTCTGCTGGGGGACTTCAACGCTCACGTGGGCAATGACAGTGAGACCTGGAGGGGTGTGGTTGGGAGGAACGGCCCCCCTGATCTGAACCCGAGTGGTGTTCTGTTGTTGGACTTCTGTGCTCGTCATGGATTGTCCATAACGAACACCATGTTCAGGCATAAGGGTGTCCATATGTGCTCTTGGCACCAGGACACCCTAGGTCGTAGTTCAATGATCGACTTTGTTGTCGTCTCATCTGATCTGCGGCCGCATGTCCTGGACACTCGGGTGAAGAGAGGGGCGGAGCTGTCAACTGACCACTACCTGGTGGTGAGTTGGCTCCGATGGTGGGGGAGGATGCCGGTCAGACCTGGCAGACCCAAACGTATTGTGAGGGTCTGCTGGGAACGTCTGGCAGAGTCTCCCGTAAGACGGAGCTTTAACTCCCACCTCCGGGAGAGCTTTGAACACGTTCCGAGGGAGGCGGGGGACATTGAGCCCGAGTGGGCCATGTTTCGCGCCTCTATTGTCGAGGCAGCTTATCGGAGTTGTGGCCGCAAGGTTGTTGGTGCCTGTCGTGGTGGCAACCCTCGAACCCGGTGGTGGACACCGGCGGTGAGGGATGCTGTCAAGCTGAAGAAGGAGTCCTATTGGGCCTTTTTGGCCTGTGGGACCCCGGAAGCAGCAGATAGGTACCGGCAGTCCAAGCGGCATGCGGCTCGGGTGGTTGCTGAGGCAAAAACTCGGGCGTGGGAGGAGTTCGGAGAGGCCATGGAGAATGACTTCCGTACGGCTTCGAGGCGATTCTGGTCCACCATCCGGCGTCTCAGGGGGGGAAAGCGGTACGCGACCAACACCATTTATGGTGGGGATGGCGTGCTGTTGACCTCAACTCGGGATGTTGTGAGTCGGTGGGCGGAATACTTCGAAGACCTCCTCAATCCTACTGGCACGTCTTCCACTGAGGAAGCGGAGCCTGGGGACTTTGGGTCGGGCTCTCCAATCTCTGGTGCTGAGGTCGCCGAGGTGGTTAAAAAGCTCCGCGGTGGCAAGGCTCCGGGGGTGGATGAGATTCGTCCTGAGTTCCTTAGGGCTCTGGATGTTGTGGGGTTGTGTTGGCTTACGCGACTCTGCAATATCGCGTGGACATCGGGGGCAGTTCCCTTGGATTGGCAGACTGGGGTGGTGGTTCCCCTATTCAAAAAGGGGGACCGTAGGGTGTGTTCCAACTATAGAGGGATCACACTCTTAAGCCTCCCTGGTAAGGTCTATTCAGGGGTTCTGGAGAGGAGGGTCCGTCGGATAGTCGAACCTCGGATTCAGGAGGAGCAGTGTGGTTTTCGTCCTGGTCGTGGAACACTAGACCAGCTCTACACCCTCAACAGGGTCCTGGAGGGTGCGTGGGAGTTTGCCCAACCAGTTTACATGTGCTTTGTAGACTTGGAAAAGGCATTCGACCGCGTCCCTCGGGGGGTTCTGTGGCGGGTACTCCGGGAGTATGGGGTACCAGGCCCATTGATATGGGCTGTTAGGTCCCTGTACGACCGGTGTCAGAGCTTGGTCCGCATTGCCGGCAGTAAGTCAGGCTCGTTTCCGGTGAGAGTTGGACTCCGCCAAGGTTGCCCTTTGTCACCGATTCTGTTTATAACTTTTATGGACAGAATTTCTAGGCGCAGCCAAGGTGTTGAGAGGATCCGTTTTGGTGGCCTTAGAATCGCTTCTCTGTTTTTTGCAGATGATGTGGTCCTATTGGCTTCATCAGCTCGTGATCTACAGCTTTCACTGGAGCGGTTTGCAGCTGAATGCGATGCGGCCGGGATGAGGATCAGTTCCTCCAAATCCGAGGCCATGGTCTTGAGCCGGAAAAGGGTAGCATGCCCTCTCCGGGTCGGGGAGGAGGTCCTGCCCCAAGTGGAGGAGTTTAAGTATCTCGGGATCTTGTTCACGAATGAGGGAAAACTGGAGCGTGAGATCGATAGGCGGATAGGTGCAGCGTCCGCAGTGAAGCGGGCGCTGTACCGGTCTGTCGTGGTGAAGAGAGAGCTGAGTCAAAAGGCAAAGCTCTCAATTTACCGATCGATCTACGTTCCCACCCTCATCTATGGTCATGAGCTTTGGGTTATGACCGAAAGAACAAGATCTCGGATACAAGCGGCTGAAATGAGTTTTCTCCGCAGGGTGGCTGGACTCTCCCTTAGAGATAGGGTGAGAAGCTCAGTCATCCGGGAGGGACTCGGAGTAGAGCCGCTGCTTCTCCACATCGAGAGGAGCCAGTTGAGGTGGCTCGGGCATCTGGTTAGGATGCCTCCTGGACGCCTCCCTGGTGAGGTGTTCCGGGCATGTCCCACCGGGAGGAGACCCAGAGGAAGACCCAGGATACGCTGGAGGGACTATGTTTCTCGGCTGGCCTGGGAACGCCTTGGGATTCCCCCAGAGGAGCTGCTCCAAGTGGCTGGGGAGAGGGAAGTCTGGGCCTCCCTACTTAGGCTGCTACCCCCGCGACCCGACCCCGGATAAGCGGAAGAAAATGGATGGATGGATGGA
>JBBPBX010008565.1:0-21653 GCA_038048925.1 Garcialebias charrua
TGTCACCTGCCACCACTACTGTCACCTGCCATGTCACGTGCCACCACTACTGTCACCTGCCACGTCACCTGCCACCACTACTGTCACCTGCCACGTCACCTGCCACCACTACTGTCACCTGCCACGTCACCTGCCACCACTACTGTCACCTGCCACGTCACGTGCCACCACTACTGTCACCTGCCACGTCACCTGCCACCACTACTGTCACCTGCCACGTCACCTGCCACCACTACTGTCACCTGCCACGTCACGTGCCACCACTACTGTCACCTGCCACGTCACGTGCCACCACTACTGTCACCTGCCACGTCACCTGCCACCACTACTGTCACCTGCCACGTCACCTGCCACCACTACTGTCACCTGCCACGTCACCTGCCACCACTACTGTCACCTGCCACGTCACTCACCTGCCACCACTACTGTCACCTGCCACGTCACCTGCCACCACTACTGTCACCTGCCACGTCACCTGCCACCACTACTGTCACCTGCCACGTCACCTGCCACCACTACTGTCACCTGCCACGTCACGTGCCACCACTACTGTCACCTGCCATGTCACCCTGCCACCACTACTGTCACCTGCCACGTCACCTGCCACCACTACTGTCACCTGCCACGTCACCTGCCACCACTACTGTCACCTGCCATGTCACCTGCCACCACTACTGTCACCTGCCACGTCACCTGCCACCACTACTGTCACCTGCCACGTCACCTGCCACTCACGCCACCACTACTGTCACCTGCCACGTCACCTGCCACCACTACTGTCACCTGCCACGTCACCTGCCACCACTACTGTCACCTGCCACGTCACCTGCCACCACTACTGTCACCTGCCACGTCACCTGCCACCACTACTGTCACCTGCCACGTCACCTGCCACCACTACTGTCACCTGCCACGTCACGTGCCACCACTACTGTCACCTGCCACGTCACGTGCCACCACTACTGTCACCTGCCACGTCACGTGCCACCACTACTGTCACCTGCCACGTCACCGTGCCACCACTACTGTCACCTGCCACGTCACCTGCCACCACTACTGTCACCTGCCACGTCACCTGCCACCACTACTGTCACCTGCCACGTCACGTGCCACCACTACTGTCACCTGCCACGTCACCTGCCACCACTACTGTCACCTGCCACGTCACGTGCCACCACTACTGTCACCTGCCACGTCACCTGCCACCACTACTGTCACCTGCCACGTCACCTGCCACCACTACTGTCACCTGCCACGTCACGTGCCACCACTACTGTCACCTGCCACGTCACCTGCCACCACTACTGTCACCTGCCACGTCACCTGCCACCACTACTGTCACCTGCCACGTCACCTGCCACCACTACTGTCACCTGCCACGTCACCTGCCACCACTACTGTCACCTGCCACGTCACCTGCCACCACTACTGTCACCTGCCACGTCACCTGCCACCACTACTGTCACCTGCCACGTCACCTGCCACCACTACTGTCACCTGCCACGTCACCTGCCACCACTACTGTCACCTGCCACGTCACGTGCCACCACTACTGTCACCTGCCACGTCACCTGCCACCACTACTGTCACCTGCCACGTCACCTGCCACCACTACTGTCACCTGCCACGTCACCTGCCACCACTACTGTCACCTGCCACGTCACGTGCCACCACTACTGTCACCTGCCACGTCACGTGCCACCACTACTGTCACCTGCCATGTCACCTGCCACGTCACCTGCCACCACTACTGTCACCTGCCACGTTCCCTGCCACCACTACTGGCATAGCGTTCTTTTGTTTCTATTTTTTTATAACTTAACTGTCATTCAGGTTAGTAGAGAAATGGTAACATTAAACTGACAGACTGATCCAACAGCCTCTCATTTTTTACAGACAGACAATCTCATCAAGCGACTTCAAAACATCCTGGACGTTACCGGGAATGAAGGTGTTGACCAACACATGATCACAGAAGTGCTTCTGCCAGAGGTGAGCCTCATACCGGGTGTCTGCACATCTTTAATGTCTTGTCTAAAATCAATGCCTTGACAAATGACAGAATTCTACATTAGTATTTTTATGTTTGTAAATGTGATCGGGCTTGGTGATCATTCCCGATCACATTTAAAAACACAGTAACATTTATGAGCTACTGTGTTTGTGATGGAGAAAACACTGACAACAATTAATCTGTTTCATAAAGACTTGTAAAAATTATATTTTTGGACAAGCGTAACATTCTACTCTGATATTGGCATTTCACACATTAACTGTTTGTGCTTAACTGCAATTTTACAGAACACAATCTGACCTGATGCCAAAAATAGGGTGACTAAAGAGGCGTGGAGTAATGTCAAATAATCACACAATGGCAATGTAACATTCCAATAAACCAAAACAGTAAAAAATACTGAAAAACTAATTTTTTAAATAAAAATGTGAAAATGAAAGAGAGGACACCTTAAAAAATTTGTAAATTTGAACAAAGTCCACTCCTTTCCCCTTCTGTGTTGTTGTGAAAGTGTTGTCCATTAACTTCAAACTTCAACTGCCCTCTTGTCAGCTAGAAATAAAATTAATAAAAAAAAATAAAAAAATTCAAATATGTAAGTGGACATGACAAAAAACAAAATTTAAAGCATAAAAACATTTTCTCTACAGTTAATTTTGCTTAAGTTATGTTGTCATTTCAAACTGAGATTTACTGAGAAATAAAATAATATCTTGGTGTGGTTGTAGGAGTATCCACCACAGTATATTTTATTGTATGGTAGTTCAACATATAAATACCATGCAATTAGTAATTTTACAACAGGTGTTCTTGAAATGCATTCTAGGTTGTGATCCAGTGGCTGCAAAGAAGAGGCAATCTTTGCCGCTACCAAGCGGAAATTGTTCTTCAGGACAGAGTCATGGAAATTTTTAGGTAAATAACATTAGTGTTGTCCCAAAGATACCACGGGCATGCTAGATTGCAAGACTGTCTATTTATGCATTTCTTTATTTTATTAACAGAGACAAAGTAGAAGAAGAACAAAAAGAAAAAGAAGAAGAAACAACACCAGAAAATCAGAAAAAGCGCTCAATACAAAAACAACTGGACTTTATTTGTAATGAGTGATGAGTAATGTAATTTTGTATTGAGCGCTTTTTCTGATTTTATCATGTCCTGGACGACTGAGAATCTTCACCAACACCAGAAAAGGTCAAAAATTTTAAACAGACACTTGCTACAAAAACACTTCATAAATTTGCATAGGTATTTTAGTGCACATGGTTTTGAAACCCAGGTTAAAGGACACAGGAATTGCATTGACACATTTATAATGTAATTTAAAAGTACTGTATATCTTATTATAGATTGAATTGCCAAGGTGTAATATTTACAGGTAACAGTATTCACATAATAAACATATTAATCAACATATTTTTCTGCAGGGAAGCTCAATCTTGAGAGACAGCCATGCTGCGGCAGAATGGTGCAAAAACCAAATATTTGTTGGCCAGGTTACACTTCCTGCTGTCCTTGATTATGATGATCAAGACAAGGAAGAAGCTCTCCAGGCCCTCAACAGCTGGACTGAGGAAATGAATGAAAGTTCTCCAGCAGAACAATTCTCTTTTATTTTCAAAATGAAGGAGGACCATGAAAAGTTCTGCAGAGAAATTTGTGATGACAGGAACATGAAGGTGTTTGCTAGATTTGAGTAGCCTTTGTAAATAAAGACATTGCAACCAAATTCACTGTTTGTTTTTATTGCTGGAGCCTATTTCTATCTGAAATAGAGTGAGGAGGGATGTGCACAGTGTGATGGACCATGCAGTAAAAGGACAGTCAGGCACAGGTTTAGGTATTTATTACAGGTATTTATTTAATTAAAAAATTAAATTTTTTTTTTTTTTTTTACACAAAACGGCAATAGTTTTGCACAAAACTGCTGTGGAAGATGATCTGACAAAGTCTGGCAGCACCCGTGGCAGCTCTGCAACACTCTGGCCATCTTGTGGCATGGGAATGACACCTATGATCAGTGGCAGGTGACAGTAGTGGTGGCACGTGACGTGGCAGGTGCCAGTAGTGGTGGCACGTGACGTGGCAGGTGACAGTAGTGGTGGCACGTGACGTGGCAGGTGACAGTAGTGGTGGCAGGTGACGTGGCAGGTGACAGTAGTGGTGGCAGGTGACGTGGCAGGTGACAGTAGTGGTGGCACGTGACGTGGCAGGTGACAGTAGTGGTGGCACGTGACGTGGCAGGTGACAGTAGTGGTGGCACGTGACGTGGCAGGTGCCAGTAGTGGTGGCACGTGACGTGGCAGGTGACAGTAGTGGTGGCACGTGACGTGGCAGGTGACAGTAGTGGTGCGTGACGTGGCAGGTGACGTGGCAGGTGACAGTAGTGGTGGCACGTGACGTGGCAGGTGACAGTAGTGGTGGCACGTGACGTGGCAGGTGACAGTAGTGGTGGCAGGTGACGTGGCAGGTGACAGTAGTGGTGGCAGGTGACGTGGCAGGTGACAGTAGTGGTGGCAGGTGACGTGGCAGGTGACAGTAGTGGTGGCACGTGACGTGGCAGGTGCCAGTAGTGGTGGCAGGTGACGTGGCAGGTGACAGTAGTGGTGGCACGTGACGTGGCAGGTGACAGTAGTGGTGGCAGGTGACGTGGCAGGTGACAGTAGTGGTGGCAGGTGACGTGGCAGGTGACAGTAGTGGTGGCAGGTGACGTGGCAGGTGACAGTAGTGGTGGCAGGTGACGTGGCAGGTGACAGTAGTGGTGGCAGGTGACGTGGCAGGTGACAGTAGTGGTGGCAGGTGACGTGGCAGGTGACAGTAGTGGTGGCAGGTGACGTGGCAGGTGACAGTAGTGGTGGCAGGTGACGTGGCAGGTGACAGTAGTGGTGGCAGGTGACGTGGCAGGTGACAGTAGTGGTGGCAGGTGACATGGCAGGTGACAGTAGTGGTGGCAGGTGACGTGGCAGGTGACAGTAGTGGTGGCAGGTGACGTGGCAGGTGACAGTAGTGGTGGCAGGTGACGTGGCAGGTGACAGTAGTGGTGGCACCTGTGGCATCTGGTGGCAGTCTGTGGCACACCAATGTGTTTAATAAGTAATTTTAATTTAAAAAAAGAAATATGTATTTTTTAGTCATCCTACACACAAAGCACTATTTTAGACATGTTTCCTAAATGCACTATTACAGGTTGTTCTGTGTTTATTAAATAATATAATCATCATCGTCAGAAGGTCATTTTTGAAGGACATACAATAAAGATGAAGCATTTCTTTATTTAATTAATTAATAATAATAATAATTATTATTTATTTATTTTTTTACACAAAACGGCAATAGTTTTGCACAAAACTGCTTTGGAAGATGATCTGACAAAGTCCGTGGCAGCTAGTGGCACCTTGTGGTCTGTGGAAGGCAAGGCAGTCCCTGTGGCAGCCTCTGTGGCAGTCCCTGTGGCAGTCTTCGCGGCACTTCCGGTGGCAGCTGCCACTGCCACGAATTGCGCCCGCTGTCTCTCGCACCACATCCATCATGATGCTGCAGTGTGAGCAAAAATCGGGTGCGTCCAACGCAGTTTTTGCATGAAGCATTCCCAGGCAGACTGGACAGGCCTCGTGGGTGTCCGTCGCCGCGCGAGAAAAGCCACAACCACTTGGGCAGGCGCGCGAGGTGGTGCTCGCCGCCGCGGTGATCTTCCTTGGAAGTTTCGCTTTCCGCTTTCCCTTCTCCGGAGCCATTCTGTCCGAGACGAGGCGAGCGAGTCCTTCCAGAATTCTTTTTCTTCTTTCTTGAGATGTCTCCTCCGTCGTGTTGCTTCCGTTGGCCAGCCCGCTAGCTTGACTTAGCGAGGCAGCCCCCTTTTCTTTTTTCTTTTTTTGATGGCGTAGTTAGCGCCGTCGCAAAGCAATCTGTAGAGAGAGGAGAGAAAACTTCGGTTAGGTGGAAAAATGCTGGACTAGGCTTGCTAGTCCAGCAATACGCAGGAAATAATTCTCTGTGCGCTCTGTGTAGGGAGCGAGCTCACCTCGAATGAGCGATGGAAGCACCAGAGAAGTCCCGCGAAGAGGTAGTTCAGGTTTAAGCGAGGTGAAGGGCAAAAAAGAGGAAGATGGAGGGGCGCACGCTGCTTAAGTAGCCAGAGGGCGGGGCCTCTGGCGCGGCAGTGACGCCCCTAGCCGTAAAGGCGTGAGTGTATTCCTTCAGGTAATCGCACAGGGGTGCAATTCCCATAGCAAGTATGTTGCACCGAGAGAACATGACTGAAAGGGAACGTGATATTACATGCAGCACTCTGTTTAAGGAAGTAAATATGGACACTACCGGTACACATGTTAGTTAGCATGTGTAATTCGGAACTCGTGCAACCATAACCGATTAAATTATCTGGCAGGCTTGTTTGATTCAGTGTTCACATTTAATCTGGCCTCTCAATGGCTCCTCCAGCACAGCATTGTCTTTATGGAATGGGAGCGACGTAGTGAAGGTAGAAGCAAACTCGAGTTTCAATCCCATCACGTTAGCATCAATAAAGTCCGATACTAATAGTATCATATGCTGCTGTAAATTGTCAATCATCCAGGACATGGCAAATTAAAAGAACAGATAAGCAACTGGACGTTGGTTCTGTAGTTGAAGACGTCCAGAGTCCCAAGACTTAATTCAATTCAGTTTATTTATTTAGCGTCAAGTCACAGGCACTGAACAGAAACATTCACATATTTAAAAAGTAAGTTAATAACATTATTTATCTCAGGATAAATAATATATACCGTATTTTTGGCCTATAATTTGCATTTTTTTGCATAATTTACATGCTCTGCACTTATACACTGACGTAATTTATTTATGTTTTATCCCCCATATTTATAAACCAATTTTTGGCTGCGATATGACTGTTCTATTTTGTGTAAGCTCCTCCCTTTAAACCACACCTATTGGGTTAATCCCGCGCTCTTCGCGCCAACATGGAAGACTTTTAGTCCACGCCCACCTGCTGTGGGCCCCGCCTATATCCACTATTAAACCAGGGCGGACTATAGTTCTGCTCCCAATTTTTCTTCAAGCCAACAAACGAAAACTACTACCATGATGTCCAGACCTTCCTTCAAGAGCTGCCCAGGCTGTGGCCTAATTTTCATCCTGGCCTCCGACCTACACAACCTATGCGAGGTGTGCCTCAGAGCCGCCCACGCGCAACAGGCGATGGGGCCCCATTGTGCCTGCCCAGCGTGCCTCTGTCTATCGGTGGAGGAAAGACAACATTGGGTGGAGCTCTTCTCCGGCGGAGTTGTGGCGCACCGGCCGACGATGGACGTAACGGAGTGCGGGTGGCTACAAGAGCTAGCCACCATAGTATGCTCAGAGACAGCTAGTGGCAGCGGTCCTCCCTCTATTGGAGGCTCGGAGCCAGCCTTGCCCTTCCTCCGTCCCCAGGAAAGTACTAGCTGCCGAGTCCCACCCTGTCCTCAGGGAAGCATGGGACCGGCCCTGTCTCACGACGAGGGAACCGAACCATCCGGCGCACACAACCTGGACCATGCGTCAGAAGGACCAAAACAGATGCCCTTCATGCACTCAGCGGCCATATCCAGCCAAGCTCAGTCGCTAGCGCCAGTGGAGTCGCCTCCCCTCCGCCTGAGACCCCGGGACCACAAGACAGCCACTCCTCCCTCCTCAACGTCCTCCCCGGAATTATAAGATGGGCTGCAGACGTGTGCGGCATGTCGGTACATGAATGTACCACCGAAGTGGCATCCTCATTCCTGGTGGGAAAGTTCACGCCCAAACATGGAGGCTCGGCGGAACCTCTCTGGTCCAACATTGTGGATGTGGTGTCCCTCCTGCAGAACGCGTCTAAAGACCCCCTCAGACTGAGGTCACCGGTGGCATCGTACTCGCCCGTCACCAGGGTGTGCGGACTCACAGCCCAGGAATTCTCAGCAGTGCCCCCACTCAAGCCAAGTCTGTCAGCGGTGTTTGGAGTCCGACCGACCAAACATGTGGGGAAGCGGATCTGGCCGCCAACGCCTGGTGACCAGCTCGCCGTGAAGATGCAGGACAAGATTCACCAGTGTGCATCTCAGGTTGGTGCAGCTTCCAACAATATTGCGCTCTTAGCACTCAGCATCGGGCGGGTTTCGTTAGACGCCGCGGTCGGAGATGTGGCGGATGTCATCACCAACCTGTGTGCTGTATTGGCATTGTGTGCGGCCCACATTTCTGCTTGGTCGACAATACTGCAGAGACAGTTGTGGCTGAGGTTGTCATCATCCATCCCGGATGATCTGAAAAAAGCCTTGTTGGAGGGGCCAATATCGAACGATGGGCTCTTCGGTGAGCACTATCGCACTGTTTTTGAACAGCTACGCTCCTCATCAGAGGCGTTGGAGCAGGTCAGGAAGCATACAGTGTCACCCAGACCAGAACCCCGCTCTGCACGCGGCTCCATCTGCGTACGTGACCAGGGCAGAGGCTTCCGCCAGCAACAGCGACGCTCTGCACCTACAGTACCTCGACTTTCTCGGCGCCGCTACCACTAGCCCTACCGAGAAACCACCTTTCTCAGTCCTTCCAGAGGCCCGGGGCGCCTCGGGCCAGGGGCCGTCATCAACCATGGGCTGGCCAGCACCAGGACTTCAAGAAGGTACAGTATAAAAAATGACAGTGCGCAGGAGGTGTGTGTATACTGACAGTGTTTATTTGGGTGTAAATAAAGAATCTGTCATGAAAAACAGTGTTCCTCATTTAGACTCATTGAACCCTTCTTGTTCAAGGTATGTAGGCACATCTCCACAAAAGTGTTATGTTACTGGTTTTAAACTATCCAGCAATACTGCACAAAATTTGAGTTTTTACAACAGTCAAACAACAGTCCGGTTGACAGGTGCAAGCACAGACCTCTCTGTGACCTCCCTAGCCCCACCTCCCCACACGAGGGTGGGGACCCGCTCCTGCAGATGTCATCAGACAAAGAGCAGCATGACACACACGCGAGTGAGACGCCTCCGTTCTCTCAAACCGTGTTATTAAAAACGATGAGCCTGGTGTTGAATCATTTGTTCAAACCAGGACTTTTTCATTTACTCCTCCTCTCAGTCACCCTGAAGTGAGTGCAGACAACAGATCGTTCAAAAAAAGACTTTTGTCTTGTCTGCCTGTTTCAAACGAAGAGCCAAGCAAGAGCTGTGATGCGGCGTTTGGTGAAGAACGCCCTTTTCCTGGAGAGCCTCCCATGGACCAACGCAGACTCTGTCCGCTTGGTGGCGGTAGAGGCCAGACTATCTTTTCTCATGAAGTAGGACAGACAAGCAGCACCGCTGTCAGATCACAGTGCCAAGTGGCTCCAGTCTTGCTCGTTGAACAAATGGCTAATGTAAGTAATCTGCAAGGACTATTCCCTGCAGTTTGCGGGAGCATGCACTCCAGAGGGTACCTGTTGTCCTTTGCTAGTGTAAGCCCTTTTAATGGCCTTAGTCACCCAATGTGAGAGGCGTTGTTTTGATAGGGCTCTCCCGGTAGCAGGTGCTGCAAAGCAGACAAACAGTTGGTTTGTTTTCCTCCATTCGACTGTTCTCTGCATGTAGGTGCGTAAAACCCTTACTGGGCAGAGAGCCTGTAGCCTTTCCTGTTCCTAGGTGAGGACAGGAGCAGGTGGAAAGGAGGAGAGATCAAAGTCTAGCCTCCTATGGTTCAGAGTCAAGACCTTGGGAGTGTATGCGGGATTAAGCCTTAGTGTGACCTTTGACCCATCAGGGGCAAATCTGGTACACATTGGATGTGCAGACAATGCATGGAGGTCATCCACGCGTTTCGTCGAGCAAAGTGCCAGGAGTAGAGCAGTTTTATAAGATAGTAAATCTATCTTAACCTCGCTCAGTGGCTCGAATGGAGTGTCACAGAGAGCCCCCAGGACCAGGCCAAGATCCCAACCAGGGGACAAGGTCTTGCTGGCTGGTTTAGTCCGAAGGACACCCTTCATAAATCTTATTATGATTGGATGTGCCCTGGGTTTCCTGTGTCCCCAGCCTTTGTGACAGGCTGAAATAGCTGATAGGAACACTTTAATCGTTGAATAAGAACAACCTTTTTCCAGTAAGTCCTGAAGGAAAGTCAGGAGCTGAGCCAAGTTGCATGCATAAGAAATAATATTTCTTTCTGAGCACCAGGCTTCAAAAATACGCCACTTTTGTGCGTATAAAGATTGTGTTGATCCAGCACGGGCATTTTGTATGGTCAATACCACATTTTCTGGCAAGCCTGACGCCATCAACCTGTTCTTTTCAGCCAACAGGCTGGGACTTTTGGCAGTTCCTGGCCTAAGTGGCTGTACTGCCCCTTCTGGTGACACAGAGGCTGTTAACCCCTGGGGGTCAACCAGATTGGGAAGGAGGCCTCCTTGCTGATGTGCTCCCAAGTTACCCTGCTCAGGGTTAATTGAGGGCAGATGTAACCTGTCATCCTTATTAGACAGGTTTGGAGCAGAAAGTCTATTTTCCTCCTCCAAGTTTGGAGTCCTGCTGTGAGGCTGCGAGTTATGTAAACGAGCAGATCTCCTGACTCCAATCCGTTTTCTGGGGTGGTCCAGTCTACTGGTCCTTGGCTTTAATGGAGCGTTGGTACCAGGTAAACCGACCGAGGTCTGTGTTTCACCCTTTGGGAGAATTATTTTTGAAAGCAGATTTGGATCAGCACAGAACGGGAGGTGACGTGCTGTCTGAGTACTGCTTGGGCATTGCGTGTCCCTCGTTAATAACAAAGGAGCGGCTGCACCGTGAGAACGTGGGGGTGTTCCTTTTGGTTTGGCAGACTTCAGATTATTTAGTGATAAGGAGCTCAGTCCCCTTTGAAAAACAGGAAGAGAGATCTGATTCGGCTCTGACTTGTTTTTATCCACAGCAGGCTGAACACAGTCACTGCTGCGAAGGTGTGAAGTTTGTGGCTGCCTGAGGGCGTCTGATGTAGCCCCCCCCGTCGTCAGACTCTGTCAGCTTGCCTCCCTGAGGTGCGGACATGTCACGTGTTCGTCTGGTTAGTGTATTGGCTGTCCCATCGTTCACAACGGGACGAGGGCCTGAGCACGTGACCCTCCCCACCTGTCTCCCAGAGGGGTGGGGGAGGGGGAGTTCGCAGACGCCTCTGTGTCTACTGACTGCAGATGAATCAGAGGCACTCTGATGGGGTTTATTAATTATGCTAATACCCCGTGGGCCGTGAGGGAGAGGGGGAAAAAGGTCCTCTCCCTTTATGACGGCTTGCAGGCCAGAGGGACCTGTTTTGCTGAAGATTGTGTGTTGTTGTTGTTTTTTGGAGTCATTAAAACAGAGAGTAGCTGTTTCATGAACTTTATTCATGCTTATGTGCAATGACGTACATGATTCTATGTCAATCACAGTAGAGAAAGGATGATTTGTGCATGCTGTAAATAAACCAGCTTTTTGTACTATGTTACAAGCAAAGTCTGGACATGAGGGGATCATTCCCGTTACCACGTGGGCGGGTGATCGTGTAACGTGGAAACGTGGACCTGGTTCATCAGGCACGTTTTTGTCTGTTGTCCCGATTCGCCGAGGAGGCCCTGTGTTTGGTCGCCTGGCGGGGGACAAACCTGTTTTTGCTCCATGCGTGCTCGGTGCGAGGTTGGCCCTGTGGGGGTCTCTGCCTGGTCTCCTCCTCGTATGCTGGCCGCTTCTGCGGTGGGGAACCCGTTGCCGAGTGGTGCCGAGACTGTGCAGGTTGTCTTCCAGCAAACTCCCTTGGGGGGACGAAGCTTCTCTGGGGAATGCCCACCCGGAGAGCTTCCGCCTGTCTGCGTCTTTGGTCCAGCTGGGTCTGAATTCGCTCCAAAGCTTTACCAAACAATCCCGCTGGCTCTATCGAGTGGTGGAGAAAAGGCACCTTTTGTCCCTCCGGGAGATCCGTTAAAGTCATCCAGAGGTGGCGGATCGCAATGACCACTTCCGCCATTCCCCTACCCTGTGCAACAGCAGCTGTCCCCATCATACGGAGTACAAAGTCTGTTGCTCTTTGGGCTTCATCTAGCAATTCGGCAGCCATCTGCTTGTCCGTTGTTGTTTGGAGCTGTTGCAGTTTTTCGGCCAGGTAAGCCTGCATTAACGCGGACGCGTTCATGGCGCGTGCCCGAGTCCCTGAGCCCTGTAGCATTTCTCGAGTAGAGACACTGAGGCTCGACAAGCCTTGCTGGGAAGAGTTGGTTTTGTTCCTGATGATTTAGGAGCCAGGTGAGATGCTAATGTGTCCTCAATCTGAGGCACGTTAGCTATTCCCACTTCCTCCATCCCATCTACGTCGAGGAACTGTGAGAGGGGAAGGAGCATAGGGGCTCTTGGTTGAGTCCAGGTGCGAGTTAGTTCTGTGAGGAAGTCCGGGAACATGGGCATATTTTGTCTCGTGGCGGCCTGCTGCTTCGAGAAAAATAGTTTCCTGCCAGCCTCGTGACCTGTTGGCGAGGCGGAGGTTCAGGCCATGGGATGTGCAACGCGTCCGTTGCTCTGTGGCACAGGTCGAACAGAGCAGGGATAGAAAAGTCAGTTTCTGGGAGCACAGGTACCGGGGTCTGGGAGAGGTCTTCACCCTGATCCTCCAGTTCCACGTCTGCTTCCTCCGTTGAAAATTCGCCCGAGGCTGAGATCAAGATTTCGTCCTCGTTCATCATGCCACTGGTGTCAAACTCGACTGTTAGGTCCATCATGGGAGCCAGCACGTTAGGGCTGTCGCCCCATTCAACACGTGTGCTGTCATGTAGAGCCATGTTCTCTAACTTCGGCATGGGAGTGAGGGGCTCCGTGGTGTCCGCGTCCGCTGGTGTCGCTGAGTTACCCATGGCTTTGGCGACGAGGTCAACCCGATACCGCAGCACCTCATCCATCATGAGGCTTCAGTGTGGGCAAAAGTCGGGCGTATCCAGTGCTGTTTTAGCATGAAGCATTCCCAGGCAGACTGGACAAGCCTCGTGGGTGTCCGTTGATGCGAGAGAAAAGCCACATTTGCTGGGACAGGCGCGCAAAGTTGGGCTTGCCATCCCGTTGGTTTTCCTTGGAAGTCTCGCCTTTCGCTTTCCTTTCTCCGGAGGCATGTCTGAGATGAGACGGGCGAGTCCTTCCAGAATCTTCTTTCTTTTTTCTTGAAATGTCTCCTCTGTCGTGTCGTTTTCGCTGGCTAGCTCGCTAGGAGTTAGCGAAATAGCCTTTTTTCTGTGGCGTAGTTAGCGCCGTCGAGCGAAGCAATCTGTAGAAAGAGGAGAAAAAATACTTTGGGGTTAAGAGAAATGTGCCGGACTAGCTTTCGCTAGTCCAGCAGTACGCAGGAATAATTCTCTGTGCGCTCTGTGCAGGGAGCAAGCTCACCTCAAGTTGAGCGTTGAAGCAACAGAGAAGTCCCGCGAAGAGGTAGTTCAGGTTTAGCGAGGTGAAGGGCAAAAAAGAGAAAGATGGAGGGGCGCAAGCCGCTTAAGTACCCAAAGGGCGGGGCCTCTGGCGCGGCGATGACGCCCCTGCCGTAAAGGCGTGAGAATATTCCTTCAGGTAATCGCGCGGGGGCGTAATTCCCATAGCAAGTATGTTGCATTGAGAGACCAGACTGAAAGGGAACTATTGGTTATAACTATTGGTTATAATGGGAAAGACAACAAAATCCACTCTCTTAGTAGTTAAGGGGATTGGCTGTGTTGTCTTTCCCATCATGCTTAGCGCTTTTTTTGTTTTTTAAGCTGCACCATGAGTAAGAAGGACATGCGTGTGGTATAAGACTTGCCTCTAGTGTGCTGTTACAGTCAGTGGGTTCCCTACTGTAAGGCTTAAGTGTCTTCATTAGGTTTAACTCACACAATGTTAAGATGGCAGTCACACAATGTTAAGATGGCAGTCACAGAATGTGATTGAACAAAAGTGCTCTTCGAAGCTGGATCGGAAATATCGGCAGGTTGGATCTGATACTTACATTATGTTGGTATCGGATACTGATACTGGATCGGATCTGTCCCATCCCTAGTTTCAACTGGTGGTGCATTTTTTGTACTTATTGTGGTGTTGGCGGTTCACAGAAGCCGTTTTCGCATTGACCGGCCCTCAATGGCCCGGGCCGCCCTGCCCCGCCTTCTAACCCGGGTTCGGCGTGTTTGCATTTTCCTTTTTTTCCCCGGGTCCGCCCTCGTTTTGGAACCATCTCCACCTTGGTTCTGATCGGGCCGGGCTCCCCCGGCCTAGTTTGACGTCATTTACAGCTCACATTTGATTCGTTGTTTGCAGCAGGGGCTGGACTCGTTCTAACAACCTCAGCGCGAGGGCTGAATTTCATTAAAATTTTACTACAGAAACCCCTAAAAAAATTGTTAGCTGAACTAGTTTTTCTGAGTTTAATTTTTGTTAATAACTGATTACAAATCAGCTTATGTATCAGCTTATGTTAGAACATAAATAACACGAAGCGCGCACCCATTTCCGCCTTTCAGCGCGACCTGAATGTCATTAAAATATAACTAATATTGTCTAACTGTTGCGCGCAGCCAGGGTTTTAAAATATAACTAATAATCTCTAACTTCTACGTGCAGCTAGAATGTTAAGAGGGGTGATTCCTATATAGGTAAGGTGGACTCCTAAAAAATCAATCTGCCGCTGTGGCTCAGAGAGATCGCGCACTGCTATTACACTCTTTTATCTTGACCCGGGGAAGCGGGTTCGCTTCCCACCTGGTACAAAGTTATTTTACTTTTTTTTTATTCACATTTTCTTTTAAATAAAAAGGAGTTTGTTTGGTTAACAAACTCCTTTTTATTTACTCCAATAAAAAAAAAGTAAAATAACTTTGTACCAGGTGGGAAGCGAACCCGCTTCCCGGGTCAAGATAAAAGAGTGTAATAGCAGTGCGCGATCTCTCTGAGCCACAGCAACGGATTGATTTTTTAGGAGTCCACCTTACCTATATAGGAATCACCCCTCTTAACATTCTAGCTGCACGTAGAAGTTAGAGATTATTAGTTATATTTTAAAACCCTGGCTGCGCGCAAGAGTTAGACAATATTAGTTATATTTTAATGACATTCAGGTTGCGCTGAAAGGCGGAAATGGGTGCGCGCTTCGTGTTATTTACGTTCTAACATAAGCTGATTTGTAATCAGTTATTAACAAATATTAAACTCAGAAACACTAATATATATACTCAGCAAACAAATATTTTTTAGCGGCGTCTCCTCTCTTAAAACACTGTAAGCGCGCACACAAGAACACTCCACCCACGTCAAGAGAACACCCCACCCACTTCAAGGCTTGCTCTCCACATAATGCGTAAAGAACGGGGGCGGGCCAGGGCTGGCTCTGGGCCAACCAGGGACGAGCCGGACTGGGGAGGGCCGTGCAATGCGAAAACGGCTAGAGTGTGTTATGGTTCCAATCAGACCCAGTGAGGCATGGACCATATCATGCTCCACCTTAAACCAAATAGGTGTGGTTTAAAGGGCGGAGCCTACACAAAATAGAACGACGGTTACGTATTGTAACCTTAGATTCTATGAGTGTAGGCGTAGCCCTTTAAACCTGGGCCTCACTGGCTCTCATTTGGCAGAAGAAAAATATTGCCTTTTGGGGAGCAGAACTATAGTCCACCCTGGTTTTATAGTGGACATAGGCGGGGCCCATAGCAGGTGGGCGTGGACTAAAAGTCTTCAATGTGGGCGCGAAACACGCAGGATTAACCCAATAGGTGTGGTTTAAAGGGCTACGCCTACATTCACAGAATCTGGGGTTATAATATGTAACCATCGTTTTCATTCATTCTGACATTGAAAATATTGAACTCTTATCATTTTCAGCCGATAGATGGCACTCGAGTAGTATGGCATGCCGTTGTATCATGTAATAGGTAAAAGTGGCTATTAATGACATAATCAGCTTGCCACAGTTGGCCAAAGTCATCTGGCTGGAGCAACCTTCAAATCAGCTTCATTTCGCTGCACCGCCCCGGTGAAATGCAGTTAATTTACCACTTAATAATAATAATAATAATCATCATTTTATTTAAAAACGCCTTTCAGGACACCCAAGGACACTTAACAAACCAATACAGTGCCAACATTATCAGTGACAAATTGAAATATAAAATACATAAAGATTATAAAATGCAAAATAATAAAAATACATTTTTGCACTTAAGTGCATTTATTAAGTAAAAGTTCAACTGAGACACACCTTTTACTATAGTCGAGCAAGCAAATAATTGTTTTAGGTGCTTATGTTGTTAAATTTCGAAGAAATGCGTAGCGTTCCTCCTTCCTGATTTCTTCCTTCTGCGTGCTCCTGGAGCACTGAGAGTCTGAGACAGTGAATACTTTTGAAATGCAGCTGATTTGACTGTTACAGTGCATTCCTTAAGTAAAAGTTCAACTGAGACACAACTTTACTATAAAGTTGAGCAAACAAATAATTGTTTTTAGGTGGCTATCTTGTTACATTTTGAGGAAATGCACAGCGAGTCGTCCGTCCCTCTGCTATCGCAAATCAGCTTTTGAAATTCAGCTGATTTCCTTCAACTGAGACACACCTTTGCTATAATTTTGGGCAAAAAAATAATTGTTTTTTAGTGTTAATCTTGTTAAAGTCCTCCCGTGCACACTCCCACGGCCACCATTTGGCAGCCAATCGATTTTTGGCCCACCGGCCCACATTTCCGTGTTGTCAGTGGTGACACGTAACAAATGCGACACGTCAGAGGTGATGCATAATAGATGCAACTTATACAGCGAAGCCATGTATTTATGTTTTTTCCCCCACTTTATTAGACATATTTGGAATGATGCGACTTATACGGCAGTGGCGGAAAATACGGTAATACAGTAGTCCCTCGCTACTTCGCGGTTCATTTATCGTGGACTCGCTCTGTCGTGCAAATAAACTACTACTTATTACTTGTACTACTATTCCTACTATGCAGTTTTTCACTTATCACAGTCTTCAGGATACGGATACCCCGCAATAAACGAGGGACTGTATACTTAAACTGCACAAGTATCATTAGTATTAATACTTGGATCGATCCGCTTACTCCTACCTCACTGACCAGTGCTGGGCAGCGCTAATCCAAAAATTTGTTCCGCTATTTCTAAAGCACTTATTGATTTATTTAGGTCCACAATTTCAAAAGCACTTATGTATTACCAATGCTAGCGGACGCTAATGCTAACACGCTAACCGCCATTTTGAAGAGGGCAACTGGCGAAATAATTTTTTTAATCCAGCAGATTTGACCATTTGAACCGGTTAAGCTCAGAAAAACCTTGTGCTTATAGCACAAGGTTTTTCTGAGCTTAATTGGTTCAAATGGTCAAAAAAAAATTATTTCGCCAGTTGCCAGTTGACAAATGGCGAAATAATTTTTTTAATCCAGCAGATTTGACCATTTGAACTGGTTAAGCTCAGAAAAACCTTGTGCTATAAAGTCAGATAAGAAATATTTTTTTTCTCAGCAAAGAAATAATTGTTTTTACCGTGTTTTCATGGAAAGTCCTTATCTTCTGTGGCCGTCGCGGCCGCCATTTTGAAGAGGGCAGTGGAGAAATACTTTTAAAAATCCAGACGCGTCGCGTAGGCCGCTGAGAAACATCCATAAGTTCACCCTCCATGTTAAAAACTCTTCGTCTGACTCTTCGAAAACAAGCAATAAGGCTGCAGAGTAACACACTGGCTGCTAACTGAGAGCGCTCGCTCTAGTAAAGAGACTGAGGGGACGCTTTTTTGTCACGGACCACATCCGGCGCTGACAGGATATGGTCTGTTAGCAGTCGTCCGGGCTTGTAAATAAGTTTTTTCGGTTTTACTGATAGATAATTAGTTATTAGCGGTACTGCATTTTAAATAAAAATAGCGCAAATCCGCGTATGAATTATAAAAGTTAGTTAATCCGCTGTAAAGCTAACAGATTATTTAGCTACGCTATAAGCGGATTAGCGCATTAGCGCTCTCTAGCGGTCGAAGGCCCACCACTGTCACTGACATAAAAGTCGGATAAATACGACAAGACCATTGAGACTGCAGTCACTTTGAAAAATATTGGATATATATCTGATTTAGTACAACATACGGTCTAAAAAAAGATTTATATCGTTCAGACTGTCATGAAAACTTCCTACATGGGTCACAAAAATACTTGGGCTGCATTTGCCTGCTGTAGTCTTAGAAACAGACCTAACAACAATGTTTGATCAATGGTCACAAACAGGAAGAGTAGGAGTTAGAATTAGCTTATTTTACATCCAGGTAAAAAGAAGACTACAGTATTTATTTTGGCATGTTATGTAAGGGTGCATTATGCAAAACATAATCACAGAAAGATGACAGACTTTTGAACAATGACTGAGCATGTAAGGGCACACAAGTCACAGGCATGTGATCCACAGTTAGTTTTAACAAATTATAGTTTACCTTTTCTAGCCAGTTTAGTGCTAAATAATTTTCAGTGACACATTATTAATCTATGAGTAGGTTTAAATTTAACTGAAGTAATACAACCTATGTTTTCTTTTAGGGAAAGATGAATTGTGCCACACAGTGATTAAATGTTATTCTAAAATTAATCTCCAATTTGTCCTCATCAAGCTTCTGGAAACAAGGACTGTCATTATTGTTGATATGTTACACCACAGGCAGTGAACAAGCAACGTGCCGCTTCCAAAAAAAGCCTGCTGCTCTTTAATGTATTAATTACCCAGAATTTATATTAATCACTCCACCGCGTTGCACAATTTATAATGTCTGCAGACTTGAGCCTCTCTTTATTCATGGTTTAATTTTGAACAAATACGAATTCTTCATTTTTAAAGTTTTTAAAAAGAGTTTAAAACAAAACTAGTTTGATCTTGGCGTTTTCATACCTTCACACACAAATTTGACGATGCTACTTCCTCCTCACAATCCCATTTATTTTATTTATTCACCCACACCTCCCCCATCCTGCATGAATGAACATGCTCAGCTTTCCCCCTCAAATTAGGGTCAGATATTCCTCACAGTCACCAACCAGGATTTAGACTGCAGATATGCAGCCTCAGAGGCTGAACACAATTTCAATGATTATGGACTTCTGCTTTTCCTGGTCACACACACAACAATAATAATCACAGCAGCGACTCTCACCCATGAGTTTCTGGTTGGGCCTCATTATCTTGCACAAACGCTCTCATCTAGATGCGTCGGCACCCGCCCCCACACAAACCGGCAGAATATCCAAGTACGGTAAATACTAAACCTTCTTATCTGAGTATAGATGAGGCAAAAAATTCAAACAAAGTTCATTAATAAACTATTGCCTAAGTTCATTCATAAATGGGAAGAAAAGAGGTTTCGATATCTATTTATACCGGTACTTCTATGAAGAGAAAAAGTCAGGGAGTTCCTGTTTTGTTTAAAACGAGAATGTAAATACAAAAGTTTCATCAACACTGTCCTCATCTGATCCTCATCTGTAGCAGTCTTATAGCTTGTGCCAACATGAATCATGACTTTTCTGCAAAAACGATAGAAACTTGAATAAAAAAGTAAAAAAAATAAAAACAGGGTGGGTGTTTGTTGTTCTTCCATGATGAAGATGTTTCCCCATTTTAATCTGCTCCTATCTTCAGCATCGACTCCACTTTCACTCTGAGACAATATAGCAGTACGGTAATCCACTCCCGCCCTTTAGCGGATGACTGTCAGCTCCAGTGCCCCCCCATCCCCATTATGGATCACCAAAGAAAGCCCACCCTCTCCACAAAGAGTAGAATTGTGCATAGTGGAGGAGAGATGGTTTGGCGTCATCTGCTTTAAGTGTCAATCAGGAGTCTTGTGGTGGAGACTGCAAGAAATGTGATTCGTTGAAGAGTGTGGGGGTCGAACCATAACACTCTAAGCACAGAATGTACTTTGGCTTCTTTTGCATGTAAAAACCGAACAAAGCATACTGTAACGTTTGGATGCTGGTGAACCCATTGTGCAGGCAAGCTGGCGAGGACTCAGGATATAAAAATAAATGATTTATTAACAAAACAAGATAGCTGTCATGGCAGAAAAAACAAACAGGGATGGACAGGTCGTACTCACAGAACAGACAGGACATCAACGGTGAACAGCAGACAATGCCAGGACAAAGACTAACACAGAGACACAGACTTAAATTGAGTGAAACACCATTCAGACAAAGTGAAGGCACCTGTGAGTAATCACAGATGCCAGGAGACAGAGAGTGAAGACGCAGGACATAAACACGACATAAGATGGGGCTAGACACCAAAGAAACACAAACCTTAGCGACAAACCAAGGATCAGTGAAACACAGACATGAACATAACACCCAGGACAAAACCATAAATCCTACACATACTGTACAAGCTACAGTATAATACAAATCAATTGAATTTCAGTTTTTTTTTAACCATGAAATATTTGCCTTTATGTAACTGTACCTGTACAAAAAGCGAATGTGTCTCGTTGTTGACGGTGTGCCAGTGGTAAAACTCTCCGTCGTACCACAAGACCTTCCCCATTGGTGAGTTCTCTTTCGTTACAGCAAACATTTGCTTTGGGTTGCAGCACCCTGTCAGCATTTTCCTGTGCAGAGAGAATGGGATGATAGGTATCCAGATACAGTAGTTGGCCTAAAATGCATAGCAGCATAATTCACTTTTCTTCATTTGTAAATTATTAGGATTCCATTAATATTTAGACATTTAACCATGAGCTTTGTGTGATGTATATTGTGGTCAAATCATAGACTAAACATTGCAAACATTTACTGTAAAGACACTGATGGACTGAACAGCCATCATTGTCAGTTTCTCAATTACCGTAATTTTCACTGCATAAGTTGCAGTTTTTTGGCATTAATTAGCATGCGTACAACTTATACAGCAAAGCGGCGTATTTATGTTTTTTCCCCTTATTTATAACCCAATTTTTGGCTGAGATCTTACTAAATACAGAACAAGTTCGAGGGGTCGGTCAAGCTCCATTCAGGGAATTGGTTTGTGGAATTATTTGGATACTGAAATTAAAAATGCCACTTCGTTATCCACATTTAAGAAATTAATCAAATTATTACTGAAATATATATGAATTAGTTTCTTGCTTGTCATTTTGTAATTTGACAATTATGATTTATTTTCTATTCTGTTACTTGTTTGATGATTTTATTTTGTCTCTTTGAACTAACTGTTTGAAAAATGGGGACAGATATCATAAGATTTTTTCTTCATTCTGCCTCCCTTCATTTTATTTTTTGATATTGTATTGTCACAATTGTGATAATTTTTTTGTGTGTTGTATTTTAAAATGAATAAATTTAATAATAAAGATCTGACGATTTCATTCATTCTGACATGGAAAATATTGAACACTACCATTTTCGGCCACTAGAGGACCCTCGACTAATATGGCTAGCCAAGTGGCTCATTAATAGGTAAAAGTGGTTATTAATGAGACACTTGGCTTGCCATACAAAGCCACCTTCATCTCGCTCCAGAACTCCTGGAGCAAACGTCAAATCAGCTGCATTTTTGCCGCAAGTTTGCGGACGACACAACAGTGGTAGGTCTCATCAGCAACAACGATGAGACGGACTACAGGAACGAGGTGAGCCGCCTGGCCTTGTGGTGCGGACACA